>SNQJ01S0070652.1:0-16281 GCA_010110895.2 Picea sitchensis
GAAGGACCTGGAAATTTCTCTGGTGGACGTAGCCCACACTGGGTGAACCATGTAAATCTGTGTCTCTCTTGTATTGTGTGTCTTCTGTGTTTTGTTTCTGCATTTGTTTTATTTTATTGCTCCGCGGTCCTATTTTTCTAACATAACTTCCTCGCTAGCTGGTTGGATCCGACGACTCGCGGGATTTCGACACTTCTTCCTGGAAGCGCTCCGCTGTCTGATTCTACCCTTGTTAATCCCTTTCGCGATTTCGAACTTGGAGTGACCAAAAATTTGGCCTGGGCTCCAAGTTCACAATCCATGAATTCACAAAATGATCCAACGGTTCAAACCAACCACGATCAACAACCCACGTTTATTTTGGATCCTAGGGTGGCGAGTTTCTCCATCCACTAACCACCTTGCAACTTCTGGCCATCTTACGGCCCTCGCGATTTCGCGAGTTCTCCACAGAGAATTCTAACTGTCCAACTCTGCTTCTCAAGGACTTTTGGCCAACGACTTGGTACCCTCCTTCTGAACCTTCATCTACTTGATCCAACACTTCTGGTATGGATTTCTCTCTCTCCCTATGGCCATATACCACACTGGTTGCAGTTTTATAATACCGCTACACCTCCTGAGCTTTACAACATGGTAAAGTAGCCCGTTGACACTCATAAACATTTTGAGGTCTGAAATTAGTCCTCCAGACACAATTTCCTTCTCAAATCCTCGATCCAAAGACCACTTATCCGGCCCATCCAGGCTCAGCATTGAAACTAGGCTCTGATACCAAACTGTAATGCTCCCCTGGCCTTAATCCCACTTGGTTGGGCAAATGCTACTGTGCGGAACAACATCAATCTCATACTTAATTAATAACATGCATTTAAGTCATATTAAACACATTTAACTTAGAGTAAGCACAAGATTACTACTAACATAAATAATCCCTGTCATTAACAATAATTCATATGCACAACAAAATACATGATACATATAAGCATCATAGGCATTCAAAACATAATATTAAGCATAAGTTGATACTTATCTTTAAAACCATGGTAATTCCACCAACCACGTGCAGGCCTTCCATGAACCTCCCAGCCTTAGACCACGCTGGTCATCACTCTCAGCAGTGGGTCACCCCCGAGCTGGGACTAAGCTCCACCCAAGGCAAGGAATCCTAGTCTAGGCTGAGGTTATAGGGAAAACTGCACATAATAACCAGAAGGATTCTTCCCAGGATGTCTTCTTACGCCCACTACTCACAGACTCTCATTCCCCACATGCCTGTTCCGCCTAGGAGTATACACCTTCATAAGAAAAATCCATCAGTTCTTCACCTCACTCTCTGGGTCTCGGCAACAGGCCAGATCAGGAAGTCTTAGAGCTCCATAGATGGTGTTGGACTCTCTCTGGGAGAAAACCACCTCCCAGCAGACTCTCTCTCCTGGAGGGAGTTGCTCACAGGCCTGACAACCTACTTCTTCTACCATGGGCCTGAAAAACCTCTTCTTTAGCACACCCTTCGACTCAATTCCAACCAGGTGAGGGAAACTGCAACAACATCAAGCACTCAGTTGACACCAGGATGGCGACCACAACAGAAAACAGGCATACACAGGGCTCCACACGAACATACAATGGTCTGCAAGCCACACGTAGTCAAGCACTGTGCGACCACAACAGTTCATTGGAAACATAGACACAGGATTCCCAAAACTGGTGACAGATAGATGCTACAGCATAACAAGGCTCAACAATTACGGGACATTTGGTTTTCCCCAACCAACAATACAGGACAAACCCATGGCTCATGTTTCGGGGTTGCGTGAGGGTGTACAGAGATCCCACGCAGAGACTTAACGGTTCAAGTAAGGATTCCCTAGAACAAACACCAAAACAGAGGTCGATCTTGGACACCCACGAGTTCAGACAGAGGATGGAGAATGGGAGGTCGAACATAGACTCGACGGTTTTGACAGAGGGTGTATCGGCTCCTCTAAAAATCAACACATGCCTTTTTCGGTTTTCCTCGAGTTGCATGAGGGTATTCTTGTAGAGGTCATACGTGATTTCTGGTTCAGATAGTCCATGGTAGAATGGAGGAGGAACCCCCATCATGGCTCAACTCAACAGTTTTAACTGCATGCACCTGGGTTGAAACTTGTCACCCATGAAGCTCGTTCCTTCCCATTTGGAAGTCACTTGTCCTTCCAAAGAACTTAATATAAAACATCACATTTACATGGCTTTTGGAATAATATTAAAATATTATTCCCAAGGACTTAATCCCCTAGGCTCAACACTTAGCCTCTCTTCCCAACCTTCCAGCCCCCCAATCCCTTACCCACTCTGTGGAAGCTTAGTCCCCCATCACTCATTCATCGTGGTCAGTCTGCACGCAACTGTGTTTATATTTTTTTATTAATGTTCTGCATGATTACATATACAAAAGTAGGCTCTCGACCTTAACACTTAGGCTCTCCGGCCTAATAACACATAAGCCCACCAACTTATATAAACTTGGCTCACCAGCCTATAAAACATAATTACAATTCATAATGCAAGCTTTATACTTCATAGACATGATTTACAATAGGGATCAGCCTTGGGGACATTACACAGGTGGAAGAGAGGGACAAGTGTTCCATCATCAGATCATGTAGCTTGATGTATTTTGTATGCATTAACTATCCTAGACAAGACCCTAGAAATTAGGAGTTAGTTATGTTTTTTGTTTTAACCTTTTGGAACGAACTCCTAGGATGAAGGGAATCATATCTAACCGTTTTATATCAAATTCCTAAGAGGTAGAGTTAAGGATATGCTATATATTCAAGATTGTAATATGACAAAATGGTTTGAGTGATAAACTAAGGCTAGTACTCTTGTCTTCATATAAAAATTTCAGACTTTGTGTATTTGGATTTGAGGATTCTAATGCAATTGAAAATTAGCTTGTGTTCTTTTCCATCTTTTCTTTATCTTCTACTTTAATGGAGTGTTGTTTATGAATGATTCATCTACAACTTATTTTACAAGAATGTGTAGTAAAAGATTTGTTTCATACTGTTGTGAAGTTTCTCCATTTAAGTATTATGTATTTATGAATTAGGAAGCTCCTAGTTTATGAAATTTCTTCAATAATTTAGTCAATCGAGTTAGAAGTGAGATTATCTATTTTATTTCATTGTTATTTTACATTTTATTTTTTTTCATGCTTATATATCTATACATTGATTGTTGGAACATAGTTTCTGTTCATATGGTGTATGAGAAGTTAGTCTCAAGTATTATCAGTTTGACCTACCATTGAGTTTAACATTCATCCATTTATTATTAATATTCAAATAAGTAATATCTGTCTACTATTAACATTCATCCCACTGGATTCTTCTCTTCATCATGATCGCAGTAGTACCTATCATTTTTTCTTTTCTTGTGGTCCCGACCCCTCCCCGACACCCTTATTTCACATCCATCTCATTGCTTTCCTCTTCTCACATTGAACACAATCATATATCTCATTTTAACCCTTTTTGTTATGGACCCACTCCCCCTCCTTTGTTCCCCTTTTTCCCCATATCCAACACTCACAACCAATAATTCCTTCGATCCCTTCAAGATGAATCCAAACAACAAAAGGTCAAAATACAACAAATGACCTCTGAAATTGCGTTCACCAAGTCTTGCTTGGACATCCTCAATGCCCAATTTACTAATGTTAAGGGAGATTTTACCTCCGTTAAGAGAGACTTAACCTCCTTCATCCAATGGATAAAACAATCCCTTGGTTCTCCCTACCTTGACCCCCCTTTTTGTTTTGAAGGTGATAAATCCTCCTATAATATGAACCTTCATTCTAAATCCCCTCCTCATGACCCCCGTCTTCCCAGAGTTGAAGTGAAAAAAATTGATGGCTCAAATCCCATTTGTTGGGTCACTCAAATGTAACATTATTTCTCCCTGCATGGAATTACAGATGATCTGGAAAAACTTCGTTATGGTGTCCACTATTTGGATATGGAACGCTAACAATGGTGGAAATGGTGTAGAAAGACACGCCAGGGGTATGTTCCTTGGACACAATTTGTGGTTGAGGTGTATGAATGCTTTGACACTGACACTCACTATCTAGGTCGTTTAACCAAGTTGAAACAATATGGCACAATGAAACACTTCATATCTTCCTTTGAACAATTGGATTTCAGAATGGAGGGCATGCCCGATGCTTTCTTCATGGAATTTTTTATTAGTGGCATCAAATATGAAATCCAATCCCAAGTCCTCATGGATCACCCTCAAACTTGGTTGGAGGATACTCAACATGCTAAGGAAGCTCAAAAAATTGTGTGTTCCCATACACACAAACCTTCCTTTATTCCTTACACTCACCCTACCAACCGAGATCCTCCTCTCCACTCCTCTCAATATCCAGAAATTAACTCAGGTTGGAATGGTCGAATGCCAACTAAAGGGCCTTTGTTATAATTGTGATGATAAATATTTTCTAGGGCACAAGTGTAAGGAACAATTTTTTTTTATGGCCATCTGTGAGGATGTTTTTGAAGAAGAGGTAGAGAACCCCCTATTGCAAAATTGCCTGAGCCAAATGATATTACTCCACCATATGATCCACCTAAAGTAGAATCGGTTATTTCATTGAATTCTCTCACTGGATTCTCTGCTCCCCAAACCCTCAAGTTCACTGGTTACATTAAGAATAAAAAGGTCATCATGTTAATTGACAATGGAAGAACCCATAATTTTATTCATCCTCACATTGCCCAAGAAACCTATTGTTACATCCATGCAGTCAATAACTTTCAAATCATGATTTCCAATGGAGATTTCATTAAATGTGGTGGGCGTTGTGAAAATGTACATCTCCAAATTGGGCAGTACAACCTGAAATATCATATGTTTGCTATAGACATGGGTGGTTGCAATATTGTTCTTGGTGCATAATGGTTATGCACCCTTTGTCCTATCCTCATGGATTTTAAGGAATTAACCATGCAATTCTAGCAGGAAGGTCGACAGTACAAGTTAAAAGGAATCATAGTCGGTTCCACTGAGATCATCAATTCCCATCGAATGGAAAAGATCCTAAAAAAAGGTCATTTCGACATCATTTCCCAACTCCATGCTATTCAAGCTATTGAGACACCTTCGGTGCATCCTGACCTCCAATGTCTCCTCTCCAAAAACCAAGCTATTTTTCCAACCCCTAGGGACTTCCTCCTTCTCATGGTGTCCATGATCATTCCATTCCTCTCATCCCAGGAAGTGTTCCACCCAGTGTTCTCCCTTATCATCATCCATTTTCCCAAAAGAATGAAATTGAGAAAATTGTTCAAGAATTGCTTTCCGCGGGTGTTATTCTCCCTAGTACTAGCTCTTATTCCTCTCAGGTGGTCATGGTACTCAAGAAAGAATGTACTTGGTTCATGTGTCCATACGTTAGCGCCCTCAATAAGCTCACCATCCAAGACAAATTTCCCATTCCTATCATTGATGATCTCTTGGATGAATTGAGTGGTTCCCAGTACTTTACTAAAGTTGATCTTTGGTCTAGCTACCACCAGAACTGCATGAAAGAAGAATACATTCCCAAGAATGATTTTTGCACTCACGAGGGTCACTATGAGTTCTTGGTCATGCCCTTTGGCATTTGTAATTCCCTATCAACTTTCCAAAGTCTTGTGAATCATTTCTTTCATCCTTTTCTCTGTCATTTTGTCTTAGTTTTCTTTGATGATATTATCATCTATAGTAAAACCTAGATAGACCATCTTACTCATGTGGATAAAGTTATTCATCTACTCTCTAAGCATCAAATTTTCCTCAAACAATATAAACATTCTTTTGGAGCATCGGAAGTCGAGTACTTGGGTCATATTGTTGTCAAGGCTAGTGTTAGGGGGGATCCTAAGAATATTGAAGCTATGCAAGACTGGCCTCGCCCCAAGACTCTCAAAATCTTGCACAATTTTTTGAGTTTAATAGGATATTATCGCAAGTTTGTTCATAATTATGGAAAGATTGTGGCTCCTCTCACTGATATTCTTAAAAATAATTCTTTCATTTGGACTCCAACAACTGATCAAACGTTTCAAGACTTGAAGGAGGCCATGTGCACCATTCTTGTCCTAGTGCCTCCTGACTTCACAAAGATCTTTGTCTTGGAATGTGATGCTTATGGGACAGGAATTGGAGCAGTTCTTATGCAAGATGGTCGGCCTTTGGCCTTTACCAACAAACAATTGTTAGAGAAAAATTTGGGAAAATCAATCTATGAAAAGGAAATGTTGGCTATTATGCATGCAATAGATCTTTGGTGCCCTTATCTATTGGGGAAACATTTCCAAATTAAGACAGATCATCAGAGCCTCAAGTATTTTCTAGAGCAACAAAAATGGGTAACTAAATTATTTGGATATGATTATGAGATCATCTATAAGAAAGGAAAAGACAATGTGGTTGCTGACGCTCTTTCCCAAAAATATGAATATGAAGGGTGTATTTTTTCCCTCTCCTTCATTATACCAAAGTGGCTCCAAGTGTTTCACCAGGAATTTCTACAAGATCCCAAAATTTTGTGTTTGATCCAATAATTGCAAGACAATGCTCTAATTTCCCCAGGGTACTCTTGGCACAATTATGAGCTTCACTACAAAGGCCATCTGTATTTAAGTCAACATTCACAACTTAAATCCACATTACTTTCTCAGCTTCATGCTACACCCTCAATTGGGCACTCAGGGTTTACCAAAACCTATGAACTGGTCAAACTCTCTTTTGGGGGGGATGGTATGAAATAGGATGTTCGCACTTTTGTGGAAGAATGTGATATTTATCAATGCAACAAGGGAGAAATAGTCCAAGCACCTAGAACACTTCAACCACTTCCAATTCCACCCACTATTTGGAGGGATATCTCTATGCATTTCATTGTTGGCTTACCTAAATCAAGAAATAAGTCCATCATCACAGTGATAGTTTATTGACTTTCTAAGTATGATCATTTATGTTCTCTTCAACACCCATTTACCACCTCCATGGTGGCTCATATTTTCATGGATCATGTCTTCAAGCTTCATGACATGCCTCATTCTATTGTTTCTGATAGAGATCCCACTTTCAACAACAATTTTTGGCAAGAACTGTTCAAGCTACATGGCACCCATTTGCATCTCAGTACCGCCTCTCATCCCCAAACTAATGGTCAAACTGAAGTTGTCAACAAATGTTTGGAAGCCACCTTCAATTATTTCATACATGATCGGTGTCTCGAAGGTCTAGGTGTTTGACCAAACTCTTACAGTTCGCGAGGCTATTCTACATACCTTCAAAGAGAAATTGGTCATGGCTTAGAATCACATGAAGCAACAAGAAGATAAAGGTCACTATGAATGTCAATTTGTTGAAAGGGACAAAGTGTTTCTTCGACTACAACCTTAAAAGTGGAATTCACTCAAGGGCCACCATTTTCAGAAACTAGCGCCCAAATTTTATGGTCCTTATACAGTTCTCAAGCACATGGGACATGTGGCCTATCAGTTAACCTTGCCCAGTCATTCTAACATCCATCCTATTTTTCATGTCTCCTGCTTGAAGAAGGTGATTGGAAATAAGTGCCAAAATCAAACCAGTCTTCCTGAGTTGAATGAGAAAGGCTCCATTTGGTTGTAGCTACAAGCAATCTTAGACTAGAATTGGCGTTGTCTCCATCAACACACCATCAAGGAAGTGTTAATTCAATGGAAAGATACAACTCCAGTCGATGCCATCTGGGAGACAACTACCATTCTACAACAATTTCCTCATCTCAAGCCTTGAGGACAAGGTTGTTTTTAAGGAGGAAGGCATGTTAGGACCTAACCTCCCTAACCCCTCATGCAGGTAGAATAATATATTTTCCATGTAATAAAGGCCAATATTAATAATTCCTAGTAATAAAGAAGAATAAGTCAAATGTAAGAAGACCTAATGGAAGATTTCGCTTCTAGAAAGATCTTCCTCTAGATTGTTCTCTTTGTAGATAGATTTATTATAAATAGGAGTCAAGGGAATGAGAAGTTTTTGTCTTGAGAATTCAATAAAGGTGTAATTTTTGTGTTGTGGTTCCATATAATTTGTTTTTCTATTGTTGATCTCTGTAGTATCTTCATTTTATGTTTCTATTTCACTGTTATTCTCTACAATATTGCTCTTTTCTACTCATATAATAAATCTGGTACCTTACAGTTTGATTGTGAGTGTAGATTTAGTCTTCTATATCCAATATTTATTTGTTGTGACATGACCCAAGGTCACAAGGGAAATATCCCAGTAACACTTATGGAGTAGGAAAATCAAAGTTATGAACTTGTATAGGTCATCTTAAGACAAATATTAAATTTCTCAATGTTGACTCTTGATCTTTTGGCACCCATTTCAGGTCATTCTTAGAATGTTTGGGGGTCCAAAACAATGGGAAAGAAAACATTATGCCTTCCAACATTGCAAAGTTTGCAAAGAGATTTCTAATTAAAAAATATCACCCTAATTGGACTTTATATGTGAAAATTACGCTTTCAAAATGTTGACCATTGTTTTGTCTACTTCAATGCTTTGTGGAAGCTACATCAACGCCATATTACTCATGCATGTAGAGCTAGAAACATATCACATCCCAATATGATTCCAAAGTAGCTAATATAATCCAGAAGCCTAACACTAACCCTAATGAAAAAGAAGAGGATTTATATCGCTAGCTGCAAGGGATGAAAGGATTATTTTGGCTCCTATCACAGTAATTTTTGTTTCACAACATAGAAATGCAAGAAAAGTAATAGAGATCACAAGAAAACTTAAGGGAGTAGGGAAACCCTATAGAAGCCTATAGAAAAACACAATGTCCATTTGCTCCATACCATAGTGAATCAATTCTCTATGTAATTTACATTGTAAACCTAAAGATAATAAGGGAAACACATAGTCCTTTATTTCTTGTTAGGGGTTTTTCATCATGGATTTCTCTACAACAAATTGTTTTTCCATGGTGTTCTATGGTGTGTTTAATATTGTATTTTTATTCTTAATTTTCCAGTTAGTTTAAAGAATGTGGATGGTGCAACATTTTTTTTTTAAGTAAAAAAGGAGGTTCCTTCTATATTAATTGGCAAAAATTACAGCTATGCGTAGGCTGCCAATTTTTCTGTCGCTTTAGCAGAAACTAAAACAGTGTCATCCCTTGTCCAAAATAGACAGTTTACCATCAGTCTTGCCCGTAGGAAACCAATACTGATGGGGTTTCATTACTTGAACCATGACTATTGTCTTGCAAAATATAACTAGAAGAATACACAAAACTCTAAATACCAAGATTGGAATCTTAAGCAAGACCATGGCAGTTACCCAATGGTGTCATAGGTAGCGTCCGCATCCTGAGTTGTTTCCCTAGATGGCATTATGAAAAGTTGTGCACAAGTTGAGCATCTTCGCCCTGTTGGCGGGTTGGAGAAGGCATCGTAGAGCATATCCATACGTTGACCCATGAGGGTGCCACGGTGGACTTGGTCTGTCATCTGGCCCAGCATATCAAACAAAAATTCAAGGTGCTCCGGGTGTAAAAAAATGGCGGGGCACGCCACTGATCCTACATGGATGAGATGGGATGTGGCGTGAAGACCATGCCACCCTCCCTCGTCGTTTCTCCCTGTCTAATGTCCTTGGCCTCGCTTGATGTCGCTTCTCTGTGCTACTCTGTGCCTGCTTCCCTACCAACGCCCTCAATCTGTCCGCCTTCCATTTCATCATCTTGGGTGTGTCCAACTGCGGGTACTGTTGTCTGAGAAGCCATCTCTTCCGGGATCTCCTCCTCTATGAAGAAGGTGGGTAATTATTCCGGTTCCTGTGCATTGTCGCGAGCTTGTTGATTTTCAGTACTAGTCATGGAGGCCTCCTCTCAAAAATCGTTTGTTGGCTGCCAATTATCAGACACTGTGAAGAGGAGATGCTCAATAGAAACTTGAATTGGCTCCTCCAGGATAAATTATTCAACATATGCCATTGGCTTCTCTAGGATAGATTCTTCAACATATGCCATGGGAGGCGTTATGAGCACAATTATTCTACGTGTGATTTGGGTCTGAGCCATAGAAAGCACTCGTTCCATCCTTTGCATCCTCTTTTGTTGGGCATCAAAGGCATACCAAGATGAGCCACGATGTGGCTTCCCTCATTCGCATGGCATCGAGGTGAAAAAGTGGGTAGAAATAGTGCAGAGGATGGGAAGGTAACTACTCCAGAGCTCACTATTGTCGAACTGGTGCAGGGCAAGGTTGAAATGGATGAAATCTCGGCGCGGGTGCATCATAAGTGGGAGGGCTGATGGGATGTCTAGATCCATTAACTCCCCTTCCTTAATGAACTACAATGCCAACCTGCTCGCACAAGGGGAAAGTCCTCTGTCAGGACAGAAGAAGTTGGAGGCAGCTCCCATCCTTAATGCTGAGGGGATGGGGGTCAGCCAACCTCATTTAAGGCCAGGTCTGGCTCTGCTCTTGGTGTCTCTTTTGATTTGCGTGGCACCCCATCCAGGGGTAGTAAGTCTCTGTTGCCAAGGTCTTGGCAACGTTTTGAGAGATCATTGCAGGTAGAAGTTTGAGCCTTCTAGTGGATTTTATCCATCTCAATGTTGACTCCTTCATTTGCTAGGAAGTCCGCTACTTTTTTTTATTTCCTTTTTACGTGAGATGGGATAATGGTAAGGTTGGGATAGAGGAGCGATCTGAAGTCTTCCAGTAGTCCCGAGAGACGCCAACTGGGCGAGATTTCTAATGGATGTTTTCCATGGAGAAATTTGGTTATGAGATGAATGATAATCTAAGAGTCCCCCTCCATAGTGACCCTTTGGAAGTGATTGTCAATTGCTACCTTGAGGCCTCCTAGTAGACTCAGAAGCTCGGCTACATTGTTTGTGTTTTCTCCCAGGAAGCCTGCTACAAGGTGAAGGATCTTTCCATTTGAGTTTCTGAGAATTGTCCCGAAACCCGCTGGTCCTGGGTTTCCTTTTGAGGTGCCATCAAAATTTATCTTTATGAAGCCTGTTGGAGGTGGGGACCACATTCTTGGGCTGCAAGGAGGGTGTCTAACTATAGTCGTGGTGGCCTGATTGTGCATATTGAGATGCTAATTTTGAAAGATGCACCTCTCCTATGGATTACAAATCAATTTGTCTGGGGTCCATGGCTTTCTTTTGATTGTTTCATGTATAAGCATCTCTATTATCTCCCATATTGAGGCAGGAGGGGAAGCTTTTCAGTGGAAAATCCTTTTTTTTCTTTCTTTCCAGATCTGCCAGAGGGTGAAGCCTGGGAAAAGATGCCAAATACACGCAAGAAATGGGTTGTGAAAAGAGATCAAGTCTGAGTTCTCTAAGGTATCTTTGATACTGTTTCTGTTTCGATTAGAGTGGCGCATTGTTTGGGATCCTCAGTCCCAAATCCACTGGCTGTAGTGACAACTATTGAAAAGGTGTTCCATTGTCTCCTCTTGTTCTTGGCAGAGGGTGGAGATTGATGGGCCTAATTAGCCCCTTTTTTTGAGATTGTCCCAGGTGAGGATGTGGTTTTGTACTGTGAGCCATAGAAATATTGAAACTTTGGGCCAGAGGGTTGAGTTCCAAATTTTGCTCCAGATTCTCTCCTGAGCGTGGTGCTGGTAGTTCCCCTGCAAATGGTAGGCTTGTTTGACTGAGAAGTTACCTGTTGTGGAGTACCCCCATCTAAGAATATCTGGACCTTCCCGAATTGGGATTTTTAGGTGGCGTGCACAGGCTTTCCAAGCCTGGAGATCCACTTGCCCTGAGAGATGAAGTTCCAGATTTTCTGCTCTCCATTGCTGCCAAGTCATGTTCCTGTTAGTTGTTCTCCATAGATATTTGACCCATTGAAAGGATTCATGTTGTAGTGCTTTCCTGAGGGGGATAGGTTCTTCCAGATTGATTAGGGGTGTTTGTTGTTGCCAAGAGTCCTGCCAGAATAGTGCACTTTCCCTGCTCCTGATTTCCCAAAAGGCATGCTTTTGGACTAGAAGGCGATTTTGTCAGGCCGTGTTCCAAATGTTAGAGCCATGGATTTGGTCATTGAGTCTAATTAACTGATCAACTCGGGTGGTCGGGGAATAATTTTGTTTCCATATTTGTGCCCATAGTTCAATGGGATGCTTGAGCCATCACCACCACATTTTGGCTCCCATGACTTGATTTCGCTTATTAGGGTTGCGAAGTCCTAGGTCGCTTATATTTTTAGGTTTGCAGAGCTTCTCCCAGCTTACCAAAGCCCATTTTTTGTTAGGTTTATGTCCATGCCATAAGAAGTTTCGTTGGAGGCCCCTGCTTTCTCTGATGACCGATTTGGGCGCTGCCAGGGTAGTGAAGAGGTAGGTGGGTAGGGCTTGCAGGACTAACTTAAGGAGGACTAGTCAAGCCATAATATTTAGAAGTTTGAAGGTCCAGTTATTGAGCCTGTGGGAGATGGATAGGAGTAGGTTGTCCCAAGAAATGGAGCGCACTGGCTCTCCTGTGAGGGTGATTCCTAGGTAGTTAGACGGAAGGGAGCTCTTGGGTATTCTTAGGAGTTAGGAAACATGATTTTGAACAACGATCGGTGTGTTGAAGAAGTAGAGATTGAACTTGTCAAGGTTAAGAACCATGCCCAAAGCTTCTGCAGAGTCATAAAGAGTAGAGTTAAGATTGTTAGCTTCACGCGTCGTGGGGGTGTTCATAAGCAGGGTGTCATCGACAAATTGGCTATGCGAGGGTGCAGGTTGGAGATTATGGAGGGGTAGGCTAAGAAGGGAGACTTCCAAAATCTCTACCTTGATGTAGCGTCCTAGTCCTTCCGCCATCAGGACAAAGAGGAAGGGATAAAGAGGGTCTCATTGTCTGATGCTTCTGGTGGGGGAGAAGGGTTGGGATGGGACTCCATTGACCAGTATTGAGAAGAAGGCTGAAGAGGTGAGCTTGAGGATCCAGTTCACCCAAATTTTATCGAAACCAAAGGATTTGAGCATGGAGCAAAGGTACTGCCAACTGAGTCTATCGAAAGATTTTGAAAGGTCGAGTTTGATGAGCATACCTAGATTTTTGGTGGTATTTAGTGAGTGGATCACCTCATGAGAAAGGATGACATTGTCCATGATCTATCACCCTTCCACATATCCAGCTTGTTCTTTGGAGATGACAAAGGGGAGGATTGGCTTTAGGCATGTGGCTATTACATTAGTAATTATTTTGTAGATGACATTGCAGAGGGAGATCGGCCTGTACTGCTTTGGATGAGTGACTCTCTTCTCCTTCGGGATGAGGGTGAGAAAGGTGGCATTGAGGGTAGAGAGTACCTAGTCTGAGGTTCTATATTCCTCCACAACCTGCCAAACTTCTTCCCTTATTAAGTCCCAACAATGATGGAAGAAATCCGAGGTAAAGCCATCGGGCCCTGGCGATTTCCATGAGGGAATTTCCTTGACTACACGGTCTACCTCTTCTTGGGTGATGGGTCTCATTAAGGCCTCATTCTTCTCTTGAGTAACCGGTGAGGGTATATGCCTGGTTATTTTTTGTATTGCATCCTCCCTATTCTCATTGGTTTCTGTGAGAAGCTCTTTGTAGTAGGTATTCAGCTCCTCGGCTGTAAGGTTGTGTTATCTTATAGGATTTCCTTGAGCCTCCTCTAGTTGGGTTATTCTATTGATGTATCTACGATGCACCACTGCACGGTGGAAGAACTTTGTGTTCCTTTCGCCCTCTTTAAGACATTGTACTCTGGATTTCTGGTGCCACATAATTTCTTCTTTCTTTTTTCGGTCATCTAATTCTGCTTGGAGTTCCTCCTGTTATTTAATTAGGTCTGGGGTCCTGAATCCAGAGATGAAAGTTTGTTGCAGGGCTTCCAGTCTATGTTCAATTTCCTGCATGCGTTGGAATATGTTTCCAAAGGTAGTTTTGTTCCAGAGATTGAGGCGTTGCTTGAAGTTTTTAATGTGCTGCTGGAATCTGTACATGCAAGTCCCATGATCTATTTATGCCTTGGCCCACCAGGAATTCGCGAGATGATGGAAATCGAGGTGAGAGAGCCAGAATTTCTTAAAGAGGAAGGGTTTGAGTTTGGGAGTGTCCCCTGTGTCCAAACAGAATGAAATGGGCCAGTGATCCGAGCCTGTTTTTGGTAGAATATTTTCTTCCATGGCAGGATCCTCCTTTAGAAGGGCTTCTGCTATCAGGAAGCAGTCTAGAAGACATGCCACTTGCTGGTGACCTGATCTACGATTGGACTAGGTAAATATACCATTTCAGGTTTCAATATCTACTAGGTTTAACTGGTCAATAAGTGATTTGAACTTACCACTATGTTGCTCCAACCACTTGATTCCTCCATTTTTCTCCTCTAGCATCAGGACAATGTTGAAGTCTCCCCCCTAGGACCCAGTTGGGTGTGTTCAAAAGCGTCTTGATTTGATCTATTCTTTTCAGGAAGATTTCTTTCTCTTGTGGGCTTTGTGGCCCATATAAATTAGTGATGGCTCCTTCCTTGGTCGACCCTGTGACCATAACATGTGTCGTGAGCGTGCCTATGGTGGAGAAGGGCCAACTCAATGTGATAGTGTTGGGGTTCCATAGGATGGCTAGTCCTCCGGAAGCGCCCACGAAGTCAGAATAAATGAAGTTGCATCCACGCCAGCTCGGGTGAAAGATGGTTTCAGCTTTTGTTTCCACACATTTAGTCTCCTGTAGCATAAGGATATTTGGGTTTTCTTCCCTTATGCAGTCTCAGAGGATCCTTTGTTTGGATCTACCATTGAGTCCTATGATGTTCCAGGTGATTATCTTCATCATAATGATTGGGCAGGTGGGTGGAGGTATCCCTCCGAGAGCCTTTGGATCTATCCTGAGTTGAGCATGAAATTTCCTACTTCTTTTATGAGCGACTGGGTCGATTTGTGTCCCCTCCTTTTATTTTATCATGGTGCATGCTTAGATTCTGTGCTTGGATATGTGGCTATGCCCAGCTGGGCTGTGGATCCATCTGTGGAATCGATGAAGACTTTGTGGACTTTGCGGATTTGTTCTATAGGGATGGTTTGAAGATCCTTTCGATTGAATGCTTCTTTGAGTTTTTCTAGATCTATGTCCTCTAGATATTGGTCATTTAGCTGCATCTGGGTGTCCCCATTGGTCCCTAATTTGTCCCCAAGGGTATCCTCTTTGTTCTGTGTAGGGGAAGGGTCGGCCTAGCCTTTCCCTTTCTCTTGATTTTTTGCTTTGTGTGGGTCTTGTATCTCTTCGTCTTCCAACAACTGGTTTAGAATGTCATAAGATTTTTTGGTGGGGATCTTTGGAGCGGTGCCAATATTTTGTTTCCTTGGCGGGTTTTTATTTCGGCTTGTAACTGTGGTGAATCCATCTTTTTGTTTATTTTCCCCAGCTTTGGGACCTTGGGCATTTAGGGGGCAATCTCTGAAGAGATGACCATGCTCATGGCATTTTCTGCAATGAAAGGGTATGTGTTCATAGTCGATTGTTTGGCTCCAATCCTCATCCTAATATTCCAGGGTAATAGATCTGGGTAGAGCTCTTGAGATGTCCATGTAAACACATATCTGTGCATAGGAGGTGTATTTTATTTTCTTTGTAGCTTTCGATGATTTGACATATCACCCCACTGTATTCCCTATTCCCATGAGTATCTCTTCCAACCATAATTCTTGGGGCAGGGAGTATAGTCTGATACACACTAGAGCCATTGTGAAGTCCTCCTTTTCTGGGATAGAGCGGTTTATCTAGAACCGCAGGAATAGCTCGGCTGAGTTGTAGAAATATGGCCCATTATCGAATATTTTGTCCTTGTCTTCGAGTTTGTAGAGGATGATCATGAAAAAGCCTTTGGAGATTAGCTAAACCTGATAGTCTCCTTTAGGGTTCCACCAGTCCTTGATACATTGTGTCATATCCCGTTCAGAGGGCCAAAGTCCTAGGAACTTGTCGATTAGGGCATGTTCTCGCATGAACTGGGTGTGCTCACCGACCTTGGTCGAACTATTGAGATATCGAGGAGGTTTTTCCGACTGTGGAATGCATTTACCAGGTTCTCATCCACGAGGTTCTTTTGGATGAGACGATCTTGGTTCCACATCCATTTCTTTTCTGAGCCCCTGTTCTTTGAAAAGGATCTTCTCTCGTAGATGTAGCGGTGGTTCAAAGGTAGGCCGCTTGGCTCTCGTCCTGGCCCTCGTCCTGGCCCTGTC
>SNQJ01S0070652.1:16381-27675 GCA_010110895.2 Picea sitchensis
GTGGTGTAGGTGGCAGGCTCGACAACAAGTAAGTTAGTGCATGTAGTGATTTGCTGTAGAGGCGTTGCAGAGCTCTAGGGTTTCCCTTCTCTATCCACTCACCAATTATTTGTGGATGGTGCAATATTACTATTGTTAAAGGTTAAGCATAAATAAACCCTCGTGTTGTAGAGTATAATGTTGTTGTATTTTTAATAGCATTTTCATAAAACAATTAAAATATCATTAAATGTCTATTGTGATGAATTGACTATTGGAAATATATTCAAGGTAGTTTGCAAATCATAAACATATAGGAATTTTGTATAACATTCCATCTTATCAAAACAATGTGTAAACTATTGCTCTTTATATTTGCATCTTAGTTACCAAGACACAATCACTATATTGCATAAAAATTCTAGGACATAACAAAATCAATTCATTTACAATATCTTCAATTAAGTTGGATATAGATATAATTAACTATTTTGTGAGCCCATGAATATCAATCACACTTTTTGGAAAGTTGATCATGTGAAAATGGCCTATCTAGATCCTTGATCGAGGTAAATCCCTTGATCAAGGTATTTTAAAATCCTCGATAAAGGGATTGAAAGTCAAGAATCCTTCCCCACTCCTACAGGTTTTCATGGAGTTGCAACTTCGTGTAGGTGAAATACTTTATTTTTAATTTATTTTTTCTAAAATTTATACTAACTTTTTTTGTCCTAAGTAGTGACGATCCCTAGAGAAAATTACATATCTAAAAAATTATAAAAAATATGTGGACACTATGTGGTTGTCTCCTCTTCAAAAGGGTATTTTTGTTTTTGTTTTACATAAATAGGAGAAAAAAATTTGTTGTAAACACAAAGGTGTATAAAATGTGATTCAAATATTAATTTATGGGCTTCAAAAAATAACAAAAAATACAATTTTTCAAAAAAAAGAGTTCACTACTACATTTTGTGTAGACCATGTTTGTATAAAAGTTTTTGAAAATTATACATTAAACACTGAATTAGGTGTTGGGAAGAAAAGTCAAAAAAAAATTACTGCATGTCAAAATTCACAATGAGTATACAAGTTTTGAGGGATTCAATTTAAAAGAATATATAAAATTTCAAATTTTCAACCCCACATTTCACTAAATGTGACAGGTATTCATGGATTCATCCAATATGAAAAAAAAACAATAATCGCATGGCATTTGTCTAAGAAAAAGACAATAACTAGTTAGTCAAACTTTGTCCTACTTATCTAGGTAGAATTTCTTAAGTGGGCCATGGTTTTAAAAGTAGAGTGAATCATATAAACTACATTTTAATTTATTAAGCACTAGGAAAAGGCTCTAAAGTGCAATAATACAAGAATATTGGAGTTAAATTGCAATGCTTCTAAACTAAATTTCAAAACATGAGTAATAAACTAAAGCACTTTTAATTGAGACAAATCAAATTGAGTTTTGGAAGTTTTGAAGCAAGTTATGAAATTACAAAATAGAAGACTATAACATAAAAAGTATATTAACTATGTTACTAGATAGGCAATTTCACACACACACACACTAACATATGTACTTGAGATAGTAACCCAAAACACCACATCAACTATGTTGCTAGATAGACAATTCGACACACATGCATGCACACACAAATAACATATACATTTGAGATAGTAACCCAAAAGAACACATTACCTGTATTGTTGGATAGAAAATTTGGCACACATAGACAAAAGTATTTTCCACCACCCTCCACAAACACATATACACATGGACATAAGTATTTTCCTCTTTACTTAGACAAGAAAGTATTTTCCTCTTTGCAAGATATTAGTAGTGACCAAAGCCAAATCTATAACATCAGTATTTTATTCATACACATGCAAGCACAAGTATTTTCCTCTTTCCTCTTGGCTAGATATTAGCAATGAACCAAGCCAAATCTACCACATGAGTATTTTGCTTTTTTTAAGATATTAACAATGACCAATGTCAGATCTACCACATACACAGGTATTTTCCTCTTTGCAAGTATTAACAATGACCAAAGCCAAATCTACCACACTAGTAGTTTCCTATTTGCAATATATTAGCCAATGCCAAAACTAGCCCCCCATACATGCATAAGCATTTTCCTGATATTAGCAATGACCAAAGCCAAATCTATCTCACCAATATTTTCTTCTTTGTAACATATTAACAATGAACAAAGCCAAACACACTAACAATTTCCTCTTTGCAATATATTATCAGTAAAAGAGAAGCCAAATCTACCACAATAATGGTTTTCTCTTTGCAAAATATAAGCAATGACCAAAGCCAAATCTCCCTTTTATCTATTCATATGAAAGTGTTTTCACTCAAACTTCCTTAAGTGAGTCAGGCTGGAACAAAGTCCCATGGCATAGCACAATTCAAGCTTTATGTCCCTGATATTACGATTTAACACCTTTACCACTCACAAAAAGTGGGGAAATAATGGTGAATTTCCCATACCTATTTTACCTGGTGAAAACAAAAGAGTCATGCTTAAATAAAGTGAATAATTGTACTTAAACTAATGCTAACAAGCACTCGGAAGGGTGCTTTTACCAACCAAACTATTCTAGAGAACCAAATACCTTCTGTGGACTCCATACCCTCATGAACAACTGACTCCACTAAACTTGACGGCTTCTTTGACGAGGGCAACCACATCGGTTTTCATAATGGACTCCATACTCCTACTGTCCGTTATTCCATCGTTCCATTTAAACCATCTGCTGCTCAGGCCGCATTCCCATCTCCTGTTCCTCACCAGTCCAGTCCTGTCCCCTTCAGCCACATGCGAAATACGAAATTTCCAATCCTCAGTAACATATGTTTCAGTCTCTTTGTAACGGATGTTCATCATCAGAAACCTGCCCGGGTGTGGAAAAACAAATAATTGAAAACCTGCCCGGGTGTGGAAAAACAAATAATTGATCAGGGGTTCGATCCCTCCATGCTTTCTCTACCCATTCCACCATTTCTGAGCGAATATCATTGAGGTCCGCTGCGTGAGTTACAACTCCCAGCCTGAAATCCACTGTTGTCTGCCCTTCTCTACAGAAGACAACGAACCCATGTCTCTTTGGCAGCCTTCGAACTCTTGTAATTACCGCCTTTTGTTCTGAGCTGATTAGGGTTTTGGAACAGGTGTTGAGTACGACAGATTCGCTTGCTTCCATAGATTTCCGGAGGTATCGATCTCGTCTTGCAGGATCTAGTAGATTCACATACGCTTCTTCAGCAACCCTAATGGCATTTTCAGATCCAACCCCATGATGATCAAACTGAATTCGGATCAAACACCTCCGGTAGGCTTTCTCAAGTTCCTGATCCGATGCTGCCCGATCCACATCTAGCACCTACATCCACTTCATATAAATACTTTCAACAAATTTACCAGCATTTTAGTATAAAAAAAAATCAAATCCCTTCATCGATGAAGTTGGGCATCGGCACTTTACCTGAAAATAATCTTTGGCACCGGAAATGCGTTTGATTTCACTGTTTTGCAACAAGCCCTCATTGCTATCACAGCGAACAGATACATTAAATCGCTGAGCCCGCCCTAGATCTTCGAGATCTGCCACATGAATGCTAATTTTCTTTAGACTGGAGACCTCCACGTATTCCAACCGTTCTAACTGAAGCCTAACATCTCTTACAGCTGTCTCTGGGCATGCAGTGGAGAACATATAATTCATCCTTTTTTGCCTGTAAACTTCCTGTAGCCTTTGCAGGGAAATCAAATCTCCACTGCCTAGTTGATCATATAAATTAGGCCCATTTAAAAGCTGCTTGCCAAACCGAATCATCAATTTAACCGTCCGAGTCGTTTCCTCATCCCGTGAGCGCAGGAATTGAAGGCACGAAAGCAGCTTATTGCCATAAGCCGAAAAGTCCCAGTACGCATGTAATGCCGTTTCTGAAATAGAGACACTTTTCGAGAACTGGCCACACAGGCTATTCACATCATATTTAGATTTAAAAGGCATTTGATCGCATACAGACCTCACAGAAATCGACCCCTCCTCGCATGTTGCTCCAGATTTGAAACAGAGATACGATTCGGGGGTTTCCGAAGACGTTTCTTCTGAAAACTTTTTAAAACAATTTTTATCCACAGCTAAGAGCTATTGTGCAAGAGATTTGCAGAAACAGTAGACGAAAAAGTCAGGATGGTATCCCTCGTCTTTGGCAACGATAGAGCATACACGACGTTCAATGGCCCAGGCAACGCCATGTACAGCTTCCTCCGATTCACCACATATGTCTAGTTTTCCAGATTGACTCAATAGTCTAACGGAAGAGATCCCCGGGGAGTTTCGTAAACTCTGGATGTTTGTTCCATTCTTCCCTATAACTGCTGAAATAGCTACATGGGGAACTCGCAACTCCCTGTAAAAGTTTGATGCAGAGGTCTTGGGCATCATCCGTTCCATGGCCTTTCTCTGTTTGGAAGATTTTCAGCTCAAAGACTTCAATACTTCAACGCAATGTGCTTATGCTTCGATTACAAATAACGATGGCGACAATATATTACAGAGAGGAGATGGATTTGGAATCATGTGAAGTGGGTATGTATAATCCAGTGCCTGAGTGCCATCAAGTTCATGGATTGTCAGAAAATGCACGAAGATTCTACTTTAAATTATCAGGCAATACCCCACTCACGCGTAGAGTAGAGCAGAAAATCCACGCTGTTTCTACGTTCCATTGATGTTGCTTCCCGTATCCCGGCTGAATAGAAGTCACGTCTTCTTTTGTTTAGATGCGATCAGTCTGTCCTTGGCCACCCAAAAAAGAAGAAGAATATGCATTTGTTTATTTATTATTGTATGATAAATAATAAAACAGAAACGTTTCCAAGTACCTTCTCTTCGGAGCGAAATTAGTACTCTGCCAACAAGCCCCTGTCCTCTCTTCCCTTTCCCAATATCTGAAGGTTTTCCATCATGTTTTTATCTGTACAGATAAGTATTACAGGTTTCTATGAAGCTTCCTAGTGATCATCCTTCCATTAAAGTTCAAT
The DNA here is from genome assembly GCA_010110895.2 of Picea sitchensis. NCBI lineage: Eukaryota > Viridiplantae > Streptophyta > Pinopsida > Pinales > Pinaceae > Picea > Picea sitchensis. The sequence continues at coordinate 21,427 of SNQJ01S0070652.1, forward strand.
ATTTTTTAATGTTTGATACAAAACTTTGTTTTTCCAATCATGCTTTATCTTTACAGCTAAGTAATACAGGTTTCTATGAAGCCTCCTATTGATCATCCTTCCATTAAAGTTTTTTTTTTTTTTTCTATACAAAGTATTACAGGTTTCTATGAAGCCTCCTATTGATATCTTTCCATTAAAGTTTAATTTTTTTAATTTTAGATATAAAACTTTTGCAATTAAAATTTAATTTCTTCTCATCTTCATTAATATTAATAAAGAAAATTTGTATTTATTTATATTTATAGAATAGATTTCAATAAACCAATTAAAAAGAAAAAATAGAATTAAAACATTACATATTTCATATGTCCATAAAACACCATCAATTAAAAAGGGAAAATAGGACTAGGGACATTCCATATGTCCATGAAGCATCATTAACATATGGTGCTCTCCTAATTAACATGGTGCTCTCATAACAAGGTGAAGGAAAACACCATATATTAATGATGCTTCACTAAAACATTGAATGCCCCTAGTCTTATCTTCCCTTTTTTATTGGCATATTGAAATCCATCTTTGTAAAACACAAGTTTATGACTTAAAACCAATATAATTAAACAAATTCAATTTTATTTTATTTTATTAATGATGATGAAAAGAAATTAAACTTTAATTATTAAATTTTTGTATTAAAAATTAAAAAAAAACATTTATTACAAAACTTGACAAAAGTTCAATTCATATTATGAATCACCTAATAAAAATTTAAAATATTTATTTTACATTATTGCATATGACCTCAAAAAATTATATCATAATTTAATTCATTCTCGTTGAGAATTTATTTATTTATGTTGGTTTTGATTGGACATTTACATGAACCTCCTCCTTTAAAGTTAAGCTATGTTAGAATTATATTCCTTCTCCATAAAAAAAGATAAAGATAATCTAATTTTTATTTATTTATGTTGGTTTTGATTGGACATTTACATGAACCTCCTCCTTTAAAGTTAAGCTATGTTAGAATTATATTCATTCTCCATAAAAAAGATAAAGATAATCTAATTTATGTTTGTTTTGACCAATTTACTATATAAACAATTCCATTCACACTCTTTTCCTTTGGTTCTATGCGAGGATGGAGACAAAGAGCCTTTATAATGTTTTTTTGTAACATCCCCGACCATCCACGTAGAGGCATGCTACACCAAAAACAATTTTTCATTCTCTTTTCAACATAATGTAGCATACCCAACATCCAATTGAGCTATGCCACATAAATTTTTCGAACTACATGCAATTAAAACATATACACATATAACTCTTGCAGAACTTTATATGTAAAACATAAACAAATAAATACATTTTGTAAATGTATGGATTCATACTAAAATAACAATAAACATATACATGTATCATATACAAACAATACCCATAAATATAAAGATAGTTATAACCACACATAGGATAAACCCATAAAAATAAACACGTAAATAATATTGCAACATGTAAATTCATTACACAATTGACACTTATATTGGTAAGAATATAACCAACTGCGTGTAGAACTTCCATGAACCTCCTAGCCTTAGACCACACAACTCATCACTCTCAGCAGTGGGCCACCCCCAAACTGAGACTAAACTCCACCCGGGTAAAGAGATTCCTAACCAGGCTAATGGATCATAGAAAACAGGAAAAGCTCTGTCACATGTGCCAACTCAAACTAAAAACCTATAGTCCCTCATTCCCCACATGTCTGCCCCACCCCAGGAAGTGTGCCCCTTCTCTGCTCAACAGTCCTTTGGCTGCCCCACTTCCTTTTCGGGCTTCAATAACAGGTTGGACAAGAAGTCTCAAAGCCATGTAGTTGTAGTTTAGCACCTTCGAAAATCAATTCCTAGCAATTCTCTCACCTTGAGAGATTTCTCACAGGCCTGATAACCTGCCTCTTCAATTTCCCACGGGCCTGACAACCCGCTTCTTTAGTTCATCTCCCAAGCTAACCAACTACACAAACAGGTATGGGTATGGATACAGGTTCAGGTACAGTGACAGGAAGGTACGAAGGATATCTCAATGAGTGTGTGAATGATGATGGATGATTGATTGCATCACTAAATGATGGAAGGAGATGGAAAATGAACTAAGTCCAAACTATATGTATGCATGTTCCCAACTTGACACTTGTCATGTTGGGAGCTACTTTGGCCCACTTGTCCCCAACCTTAGAACTTAGGATAAAATAATTATACATACTTTATACTTCAGAAATATTAATATAATATTCTTTTTTGGCTTAAACTCCCTAGCTTAGCCATTTTTCTTAACTTTTAGCCCCCCCTCACGTTTCCCTAACTAGTGGAGTTTAGTCCCCCATACTCTTTTATCGTGGTTGGTCTGCACGCAACGATGTATTTTATTTTAATAATGAGACATATACAAAAATAGGCTTTGTTAAAAACCAAATATCAATATAGCATAGAAAAACCTCAGAATAAGTACTCAACGCCTTGAAAAAGAGATAATTTCAGATAATAAGCCTCTTCGAGGGGGCAACCTCCTTTTACCCCACATAAATGTTCAAGTACAAGATGATTCTAAATGAAAATGTCTCCTTGGTATATATATAGGAGACTAAGAGGTATAATTACAACTAATGGAATAAAGCCGACATAAATAAAATAACATTACTAATATAATATGCCCCAATTAAGGGGTAATTAGCCAATATTAGGGCTTAACATTCCCCTCCCCTTGAGACAAGTGTTGTTCACAATGCTCTGATACCATATGTTAAGAACCAAATATCAATATAGCATAGAAAAACCTCAGAATAAGTACGCAACGCCTTGAAAAAGAGATAATTTCAGATAATAAGCCTCTTCGAGGGGGCAACCTCCTTTTACCCCACATAAATGTTCAAGTACACGATGATTCCAAATGAAAATGTCTCCTTGGTATATATAGGAGACTAGGAGGTATAATTACAACTAATGGAATAAAGCCGACATAAATAAAATAACATTACTAATATAAGATGCCCCAATTAAGGGGTAATTAGTCAATATTAGGGCTTAACAGGCTCACTGGCCTTTAACATCTAGGCTCTCGAGCCTAATCATCAAAAAACTGGCTCACCATCCTATAAAACACCGTATATACACAAAGGCTCCCTGGCCTCAAAATCACGCACACTTAAGTTGTTGCGCGCGATATCCAAGAATGTGCACACTTCATCATTTTACTGCACAGTACATGCGTGCACTATACCATGGATGGTGGATACAAAAATGATATCAAACAACACACCAGCTTACGTACATTTGTATTTACATGTACAATTGGGTTCGGCCTAAGGATATTACACTTTCCTTTCCCAATAGTTCAAGTTTTTACACTTTATTATTATATATTTTTTCTTTGATTTATTGATTTTAAATTTCCACTTTGATTATCACATCATCATTGAGCTTCACCAAATTTAGTGACTATTTTCCTTTTTACCAAGGTTTAAATCCTTCTAAGCATGTACTAGTATGTCTACCTTATAGTGTAAGGTAGTTATGAAAGGGGTCATAATATTTACATGTTCGAAGTATTATTAAATAAATTTTCTTTTTTAGGAGAAGAGTTGGAAAGTTCAAAATTTGATTTTTAAACATCAAATAAATGAACATATGATAAAATGTTAGATTCCTTTAGGTATTAAAGTAAGATAGAATAAATCATCTAAGTAAAACTTTTAGATCACTTCGTTATTAACACTAGATATAAAGGTTTAAAATATCTTGTATCACTTTTATTGATCCATGCCCAAAATCAGTTTTGATATCCCTACACTAACATCACGATCAAGATTATGCCAAAGTTTAAGATTTTCTACACCAAACAACATAATGCACTATTAAACCCTTGCAACTATTCCAGGATCCACAAATGAGCCAACTAGTCCATGTCTATGCCACCACAAAAAGAACTTAGCTAACCACTTTAGCGTTAACACTCAACCAAGTGTATCCATGGAAAAGAAAAAGTGTGTGATCAAAGTTGACCATGACATCAATGTACCCAAGCATAACCCAATTATGGTTGTGACTGGGTTAGACCACAATGTCAACCTCATACATTGAACTCAAGATTGATCATTGTTCCCTTGTATAATTATTGCATCGTTGTTCATTGTAATCTATCTTAGTATCTTAGTGTTAATTATGTACTTTTGTGGCTATCTTTGTGTTCTTCCACAAAGCTAATAGAAAATTGTCAAGGTGAAGGAAGGATTGAACCAACCTTAGCAATGGACAAATTTGGATGACCGGGAGAAGGTTAGGGTAAGAGAAGAATGACATTGATCCAACTCCCTAATCTGACCTTATTTCACACTAGGTAGTGGGCCTAATGTCAAATGTTGAGTAATTCCAACTCTACCAATTCTACAGGGTTTTGAAAATCTAGGATTGGTTTATTCAATGATTAACGATGAACCAAAAAACAAAGAAATAATATTTTCAAATAGTTTGAAACTTTTCTCACAAAATCATGCCCCAAGTTGTGCTTACCACATCATATAATATGTATCAATGTTAATTGGTGGTCATAATCCATTCAATGTACATTCAAATCCTAGCATCTCAATATTTAAAGGTAAGATTGACGAGAAGACATTTAATGAGTGGTTTCAAGTAATTTATTTTTACTTTGAGGAAAATAACTTCACCTATGTAAAAAAAATATAATTTGTGGTTAATAAAATGTCCTTAAATGTATAGGCTTGGTGGGGATCCAATAACAAACAATCAATTTCAAAAGGTGAGTCTTTTGCAATTTGGGGAAATTTGTGTACAATAATGTTTACACTAAAGTGTTATGAATATCAATATATTGGATGCCATAATGTATGTTATCACTATGTTCATTTTATTCAAAACTAAATTACTAAGTTTCATTATTTTATTGGTCATTTGGATATTTAGGAGCCTAGTTCCAATAACTAAAAATGATTAAAAAATTTGGCACACATAGACACAAGTATTTTCCACCACCCTCCACAAACACATATACACATACATACACACATGGACGTAAGTATTTTCCTCCTTACTTAAACAAGAAAGTATTTTCCTCTTTGCAAGATATTAGTAGTGACTAAAGCCAAATCTACAACATCTATATTTTATTAGTACACATCAGTATTTTATTAGTACACAAGCAAACACAAGTATTTTCCTCTTTGTAAGATATTAACAATGATCAAAATCTACCACACACACAAGTATAATGAGCGGAGCCAAATCTGTCACACCAATATTTTCTCTTTTTAAGATATTAACAATGACCAACACCAAATCTACTACATACACAAGTATTTTCCTCTTTACAAATATTATCAATGACCAAAACCAAATCTACCACATTAATATTTTCCTCTTTACAATATATTAACTGCCACCAAAGCCAAAACTAACCCCCCATACATACACAAGCATTTTATATTTTCCTATTTACAATATATTAACTGCCACCAAAGCCAAAACTAACCCCCCATACATACACAAGCATTTTCCTCATATTAACAATTACCAAAGCCAAATTTACCACACCATTCCTATTTGCAAAATATGATTAGAGACCAAAGCAAAATCCCTCACAGCAATATTGTCTTTCTTTGTAACCTATTAGAAATGAACAAAACCAAATCTACCCCACACACTAATAATTTCCTCTTTGAAATATATTATCAGTAACATAAGCCAAATCTACCACAATAATGTTTTTTCTCTTTGCAAAATATTGGCCATGACTAAAGCCAAATCTACGTTTTATCTATTCATATTAAAGTGTTTTGACTCAAACTTCCTTGTACATGAGTCATGCTGAACAAAGTGAATAACTTGACTCAAACTAATACAAACAAGCCTTTTACCAACCAAACTATTCTAGAGAACCAAATACCTTGTGTGGACTCCATACCCTCATGAACAACTGACTCCACTAAACTTGACGGCTTCTTTGACGAGGGCAACCACGTCGGTTTTCATAATGGACTCCATACTCCTACTGTCCGTTATTCCATCGTTCCATTTAAACCATCTGCTGCTCAGTCCGCATTCCCATCTCTTGTTCCTCACCAGTCCAGTCCTGTCCCCTTCAGCCACATGCGAAATACGAAATTTCCAATCCTCAGTAACATATGTTTCAGTCTCTTTGTAACGGATGTTCATCATCAGAAACCTGCCCGGGTGTGGAAAAACAAATAATTGA
>SNQJ01S0070652.1:38595-51098 GCA_010110895.2 Picea sitchensis
TCCTAGTGCTTAATAAATTAAAATGTAGTTTATATGATTCACTCTACTTTTAAAACCATGGCCCACTTAAGAAATTCTACCTAGATAAGTAGGACAAAGTTTGACTAACTAGTTATTGTCTTTTTCTTAGACAAATGCCATGCAATTATTGATTTTTTTTCATATTGGATGAATCCATGAATACCTGTCACATTTAGTGAAATGTGGGGTTGAAAATTTGAAATTTTACATTTTTTTTTTAAATTGAATCCCTCAAAACTTGTATACTCATTGTGAATTTTGACATGCAGTAAAACTTTTTTGACTTTTCTTCCCAACACCTAATTCAGTGTTCAATGTATAATTTTCAAAAACTTTTATACAAATATGGTCTACACAAAATGTAGTAGTGAACTCTTTTTTTTGTGTTTACAACAAATTTTTTTCTCCTGTTTATGTAAAACAAAAACAAAAATACCCTTTTGAAGAGGAAACAACCACATAGTGCCCACATATTTTTTATAATTTTTTGGTTATGTAATTTTCTCTAGGGATCGTCACTACTTAGGACAAAAAAAGTTAGTTTAAATTTTAGAAAAAATAAATTAAAAATAAAGTATTTCACCTACACGAAGTTGCAGCTCCATGAAAACCTGTAGGAGTGGGGAAGGATTCTTGACTTTCAATCCCTTTATTGAGGATTTTAAAATACCTTGATCAAGGGATTTACCTCGATCAAGGATCTAGATAGGCCATTTTCACATGATCATCTTTCCAAAAGGTGTGATTGATATTCATGGGTTCACAAAATAGTTAATTATATCTATATCCAACTTAATTGAAGATATTGTAAATGAATTGATTTTGTTATGTCCTAGAATTTTTATGCAATATAGTGATTGTGTTATGCAATATAGTGATTGTGTCTTGGTAACTAAGATGCAAATATAAAAAGCAATAGTTTACACATTGTTTTGATAAGATGGAATGTTATCCAAAATTCCTATATGTTTATGATTTGCAAACTACCTTGAATATATTTCCAATAGTCAATTCATCACAATAGATATTTAATGATATTTTAATTGTTTTATGAAATTGCTATTAAAAATACAACAACATTATACTCTACAACACGAGGGTTTATTTATGCTTAACCTTTAACAATAGTAATATTGCACCATCCACAAATAATTGGTGAGTGGATAGAGAAGGGAAACCCTAGAGTTCTGCAACGCCTCTACTGTAAATCACTACATGCACTGACTTACCTGTTGTCGAGCCTGCCGCCTGCACCACACGGGTACGATCAAATACTGAAGATTGAGAAGACAGGATGAGCTCGGAGGGCGGGGGAAACCCCCCTCGTACAACAACTTTATTTCCAATGACAGGGCCAGGACGAGAGCCAAGCGGCCTACCTTTGAGTCGTCGTTGCATCTACAAGAGAAGATCCTCTCCAAAGAATAGTGACTCAGAAAAGAAATGTATGTGGAACCAATATTGTCTCATCCAAAAGCACCTCGTGGATGGGAACCTGGTAAATGCATTCCACAATTGGAAAAACCTCCTCGACATCTCATCAGTTCGACCAAGGTCAGTGAGCACACCCAGGTCATGCGGGAACATGACCTAATCGACAAGTTACTAGGACTCTGGTCCTCTAAACGGGATATGACACGGTGGATCAAGGACTGGTGGAACCCTAAAGGAGACTATGAGGTTCAACTAATCTCCAAAGAATGTTTCACGATCATCCTCTACAACCTCGAAGACAAGGACAAAATATTCGATAACGGGTCGTATTTCTACAACTCAGCCGGGCTATTCCTACGGTTCTAGACAAACCACTTTATCGCAGAAAATGAGGACTTCACAATGGCTCCAGTGTGGATCAGAATAAACTCCCTACCCCAAGAATTATGGCTGGAAGAGATACTCATGGGAATAGGGAATACAGTGGGGCGATATGTCAAATCATCGAAAGCTACAAAGCAAAGAAAATACACCTCCTATGCATGAATATGTGTTTACATGGACATCTCAAGAGCTCTACCCAGATCTGTTACCCTGAAATATCAGGATGAGGATTGGAGCCAAACAATCAACTATGAACACATACCCTTTCATTGCAGAAAATGCCATGAGCATGGCCATCTCTTCAGAGATTTCCCCCTAAATGCCCAAGGTTCCAAAGCTGGAGAAAATAAACAAAAAGATGGATTCACCACAGTTACAAGCCAAAATTAAAACCCGCCAAGGAAACAGAATCTTGGCACCGCTCCAAAGATTCCCACCAAAAAATCTTATGACATTCTAAACCAGCTATCAGAAGACGACGAGATACAAGACCCACACAAAGCAAAAACTCAAGAGAAAGGGAAAGGGCAGGCCAACCCTTCCCCTACACAGAACAAAGAGGATACCCCTGGGGACAAATTAGGGACCAATGGGGACACCTAGATGCAGCTGAATGACCAAGATCTAGAGGAGATAGATCTAGAAAAACTCGAAGAAGCACTCAATCGAAAGGATCTTCAAACCATCCCTATATAACAACTCTGCAAAGTCCACAAAGTTTTCATCGATTCCACAGATGGATCCATATACCAGCTGGGCATAGCCACAGATCCAAGCATAGACTCAAAGCATGCACCATAGGAAAAAAAAAGGAGGGGATGCAAATCGACCCAGCAACTCATAAAAGAAGCAGGAAATATTCTACTCAACTCAGGATAGATCCAAAGGCTCTCAGAGGGATACCTCCACCCACCTCCCTAATCATTATGATGAAGATAATCACCTGGAACATCAAAAGAATCAACGGTAGATCCAAACAAAGGATCCTCTGAGACTGCATAAGGGAAGAAAACCCAAATATCCTCTTTCTATAGGAGACTAAATGTGCGGGAAAAGAAGCTGAAACCATCTTTCACCAGAGCTGGCGTGGATGCAACTTCATGTATTCCGACTCCACAGGCGCTTCCGGAGGACTAGCCATCCTATGGAACCCCAACACTGTCACATTGAGTTGTCCCTTCTCCACCATAGGCACGCTCACGACACATTTTATGGTCACAGGGTCGACCAAGGAAGGATCCATCACTAATTGTTATGGGTTGCAAAGCCCACAAGAGAAAGAAAGCTTCCTGAAAAGAATAGATCACATCAAGATGCTTTTGAACACACCCAACTGGGTCCTAGGGGGATACTTCAACATGATCCTGATGCTGGAGGAGAAAACTAGAGGAATCAAGCGGCTGGAGCAAGATAGTGGTAAGTTCAAATCACTTATTGACCAGTTAAACCTAGTAGATATTGAAACCCGAAATGGCATATTTACTTAGTCCAATCATAGATCGGGTCACCAGCAAGTGGCATATCATCTAGACTACTTCCTAATAGCGGAATCCCTTCTAGAGGAGGATCCTGCCATGGAATAAAATATTCTACCAAAAATGGGCTTGGATCATTAGCCCATTTCATTCTGTCTGGACACAGGGGACACTCCCAAACTCAAACCCTTCCTCTTTGAGAAATTCTGGCTCTCTCACCCCGATTTCCATCATCTCGCAAATTCTTGGTGGGCCAAGGCAGAAATAGATCATGGGACCTGCATGTACAAATTCCAGCAACGCCTTAAAAACTTCAAGCAACACCTAAAGATCTGGAACAAAACTACCTTTGGAAACATATTCCAACGCATGCAAGAAATTGAACATAGACTCGAAGCCCCGCAACGAACTTTCATCTCTGGATTCAGGACCCCAGAACTAATTAAATAGGAGGAGGAACTCCAAGAAGAATTAGACGACCGAAAAAAGAAATAAGAAATTATGTGGCACCAGAAATCTAGAGTACAATGGCTCAAAGAGGGTGAAAGGAACACAAAGTTCTTCCACCGCGTAGTGGTGCACCACAGATACATCAATTGAATAACCCAACTAGAGGATGCTCGAGGAAATCTTATAAGAGAACACAACCTTATAGCCAAGGAGTTGAATACCTACTACAAAGAGCTTCTCACAGAAAACAACGAGAATAGGGAGGATGCAATACAAAAAATAACCAGGCATATACCCTCACTGGTTACTCAAGAGAAGAATGAGGCCTTAATGAGACCCATCACCCAATAAGAGGTGGACCATGCAGTCAAGGAAATTCCCTCAGGGAAATCGCCAGGGCCCGATGGCTTTACCACAAATTTCTTCCATCACTACTGAGACTTAATAAGGGAAGAAGTTTGCCAGGTTGTGGAGGAATCTAGAACCTCAGACTAGGTAATCTCTTCCCTCAATGCCACATTTCTCACTCTCAACCCGAAGGAGGAGAGAGTCACTCATCCAAAGCATTATAGGACAATCACCCTATGCAATGTCATCTACAAAATAATCACTAAGGTAATAGCCACACGCCTAAAGCCAATCCTCCCCTTTGTCATCTCCAAAGAACAAGCTGGCTATGTGGAAGGGTGATAGATCATGGACAACGTCATCCTTTCTCACGAGGTGATCCACTCACTAAATACCACCAAAACTCCAGGTATGCTCATCAAACTCTACCTTTCAAAATCTTTTGATAGACTCAGTTGGCAGTACCTTCGCTTCATGCTCAAATCCTTTGGTTTCGATAAACTTTGGGTGAATTGGATCCTCAAGCTCACCTCTTCAACCTTCTTCTCAACATTGGTCAATGGAGTCCCATCCCAACCCTTCTCCCCCACCAGAGGCATCAGATAATGAGACCCTCTCTCTCCCTTCCTCTTTGTCCTAATGGTGGAAGGACTAGGACGCTACATCAAGGCGACAATTTTGGAAGGCTCGCTTCTTGGCCTACCCCTCCATAATCTCCAACCTGTACCCTCGCATAGCCAGTTTGTCGATGACACCTTGCTTATGAACTACCCCACTACACGCTAAGCCAACAATCTTAACTATATTCTTTATGACTTTGCAGAAGCTTCAAGCATGGTTCTTAACCTTGACAAGTCCAAGCTTTACTTCTTCAACACACCGATCATTATTCAAAATCATGTTTCCTGACTCCTAGGCATACCCAAGAGCTCCCTTCCATCTAACTACCTAGGAATCCCCCTCATGGGAGAGCTAGTGCGCTCCATTTCTTGGGACAACCTACTCCTATCCATATCCCACAAGCTCAATAACTAGACCTTCAGACCTCTAAATATTACAGCTAGACTAGTCCTCCTTAAGTCAGTTCTGCAAGACCTGCCCACCTACCTCTTCACTACCTTGGCAGTGCCCAAATCGGTCATCTGAGCAATCAGGGGCTTCCAGCAAAACTTTTTATGGCATGGACATCAACCTAACAAAAAATGGGCTTTGGTAAGCTGGGAGAAGCTTTGTAAACCTAAAAATATAAGCGGCCTAGGACTTCGTGACCCTGGAAAGCTAAATCAAGTCATGGGAGCCAATATGTGGTGGTGATGGCTCAAGCATTCCATTGAACTATGGGCACAAATATGGAAACAAAATTATTCCCTGACCACCCGAGCCGATCAGTTAATCAGACTCAATAATCAAATCCATGGCTCTAACATCTAGAACACGACCTGACAAAATTGCCTTCTAGTCCAGAAGCATGCCTTGTAGGAAATCAGGAGCGGGGAAAGTGCACTATTCTGGCGGGACTCTTGGCAACAACAAACACCCCTAATCAATCTGGAAGAACTTATCCCCCTCAGGAAAGCACTACAACATGAATCCTTTCAATGGGTCAAAGATCTATGGAGAACAACTGACAGGAGCATGACTTGGAAGCAATGGAGAATAGAAAATCCAGAAATTCAGCGCTCAGGGAAAGTGGATCTCCAGGCTTGGAAAGCCCGCGCAAGCCACCGGAAAATCCCAATTCGGGAAGGTCCGGATATTCTTAGATGGGGGTACTCCACAACAAGTAAATTCTCAGTCAAATAAGCCTACCATTTGCAGGGGAACTACCAGCACCACGCTAAGGAGAGCATCTGGAGAAGAATTTGGAACTCCACCCTCTGGTCCAAAGTTTCAATATTTCTATGGCTCACAGTACAAAACCGCATCCTCAACTGGGACAACCTCAAAAAAAGGGGATAATTAGGCCCATCAATCTGCACCCTCTACCAACAACAAGAGGAAATAATGGACCACCTTTTCAATAGTTGTCACTCCAGCCAGTGGATTTGGGACCAAGGATCCCAAACAATGCATCGCTCTAATCGAAACATAAACAATATCAGAGATACCTAGAGAACTCAAACTTGATCTCTTTTCACAACCCAATTCTTGTGCATATTTGGCAACTTTTCCCAAGCTTCACCCTCTAGCAGATCTGGAAAGAAAGAAAAAAAAGGATTTTCCACTGAAAAGCTTCCCCTCCTGCCTCAATATGGGAGAGAATAGCGACGCTTATACATGAAATAATCAAAATCAAGTCATGGACCCCAGACGAACTGATTTGTAATCTAGAGGAGAGGTGCATATTTCAAAATTGGCATCTTAGCATGCACAATCAAGCCACCATGACTATAGTTAGACACCCTCCTTGCATCCCAAGAATCTGGTCCCCACCTCCAACGGGCTTCATAAAGATAAATTTTGATGGCACCTCAAAAGGAAACCCAAGACCAGCGGGTTTCGGGACAATTCTCAGAAACTCAAATGGAAAGATCCTTCACCTTGTAGCAGGCTTCCTGGGAGAAAACACAAACAATGCAGCCGAGATTTTCAGTCTACTAAGAGGCCTCAAGGTAGCAATTGACAATCACTTCCAAAGGGTCATTGTGGAGGGGGACTCTCAGATTATCATTCATCTCATAACCAAAATTCTCCATGGCGAACATCCATCAGAAATCTCGCCTAGCTGGCGTCTCTCGGGACTACTAGAAGACTTCAGATCGCTCCTTTGTCCCAACCTTACCATTATCCCATCTCACATAAAAAGGAAATCAAACAAAGTAGCAAACTTCCTAGCAAATGAAGGAGTCAACACCGAGATTGAGAAAATCCACTAGAAGGCTCAAACTTCTACCTGCAATGATCTCTCGAAATGTTGCCAAGACCTCACCAATAGAGACTTACTACCCCCGGATGGGGTGCCACACAGATCAAAAGAGACACCTGGAGCAGAGCCAGACCTGGCCTTAAATGAGGCTGGTCGACCCCCATCCCCTTAGCATTAAGGATGGGATTTGCCTCCAACTTCTTCTCTCCTGACAGAGGACTTTCCCCTCGTGTGAGCAGGTTGGCATTGTAGTTCATTAAGGAAGGGGAGTTAATGGATCTAGACATCCCATCGGCCCTCCGACTTATGATGTGCTTGTGCCATGATTTCATCCATTTCAACCTTGCCCTGCACCAATTCGGCAACGGTGAGCTCTGGAATAGTTACCATCCCATCCTCTACACTATTTCTACTCGCTTTTTCACTTCAATGCCATGCGAATGAGGGAAGCCACGTCATGGCTCAGCCTGGTATGCCTTTGATGCCCAACAAAGGAGGCTACAAAGGATGGAACAAGTGCTTTCTTTGGCTCAGACCCAAATCGCGTGCAGAATAATTGTGTTCAGAATGCCTCCCATGGTGTATGTTGAAGAAGCTATCCCGGAGAATCCAATGGCATATGTTGAATAATTTATCCTGGAGGAGCCAATTCAAGTTTCTCCAGAGCATATCCTCTTCACGGTACCTGATAATTGGCAGCCAACAAACGATTTTCGAGAGGAGGCCTCCATGACTAGTATTGAAAATCAACAAGCTCGCGACAATGCGCAATAACTGAAAGAATTCCCCACCTTATTCATAGAGGAGGAGATCTCGAAAGAGATGGCCTCTCATACAATAGTACTCGCAGCTGGACGTACCCAAGACGACAGAAGGGAAGGCAAACAGATTGAGGGCGCTGGTAGGGAAGCAGGAACAGAGCAACACAGAGAAGCGACATCAAGCGAGGCTGAGGACATTAGACAAGGAGACACAACGAGGGAGGGTGGCATGGTCTTCATGCCACATCCCATCTCATCCATGCAGGATCAGTGGCGTACCCCACCACCTTTTTTCCACCCGGAGCACCTTGAATTTTTGTTTGATATGCGGGGCCAGATGGCTGACCAAGCCCACCATGGCACCCTCATGGGTCAACGTCTGGATATGCTCTATGATGCCTTCTCCATTGCGCCAACAGGGCGGATATTCCCAACTTGTGCACAACTTTTCATAATGCCAGGTAGGGAAACAACTCAGGATGCAGACGCCACCTATGACACAATTGGGTAACTGCCATCGTCTTGCTTAAGATTCCAGTCTTGGTATTTAGAGTTCTATGTATGCTTCTATTTATATTTTGCAAGATAATAGTCATAGTTCAGATAATGAAAACCCATCAGTCCTGGTTTCCTACGGGCAAGACTGATGGTAAACCGTCTATTTTGGACAAGGGATGACATTGTTTCGATTTCCACTAAAGCGACAAAACAAATGGCAGCCTAAGCATAGTTATATTTTTTGCCAATTAATATAGAAGGAACCTCCTTTTTTACTTAAAAAAAAATATTGCACCATCCACATTCTTTAAACTAACTGGAAAATTAAGAATAAAAATACAATATTAAACACACCATAGAACAACATGGAAAAACAATTTGTTGTAGAGAAATCCATGATGAAAAACCCCTAACAAGAAATAAAGGACTATGTGTTTCCCTTATTATCTTTAGGTTTACAATGTAAATTACATAGAGAATTGATTGACTATGGAGTAAATGGACATTGTGTTTTTCTATAGACTTCTATAGGGTTTCCCTACTCCCTTAAGTTTTATTGCGATCTCTATTACTTTTCTTGCATTTCTATGTTGTGAAACAAAAATTATTGTGATAGGAGCCAAAATAATCCTTTCATCCCTTGCAGCTAGCGATATAAATCCTCTTCTTTTTCATTAGGGTTAGTGTTAGGCTTTTGGATTATATTAGCTACTTTGGAATCATATTGGGATGTGATATGTTTCTATCTCTACATGCATGAGTAATATGGCATTGATGTAGCTTCCGCAAAGCATTGAAGTAGACAAAACAATGGTCAACATTTTGAAAGCGTAATTTTCACATATAAAGTTGGATTAGGGTGATATTTTTTAATTAGAAATCTCTTTGCAAACTTTTCAATGTTGGAAGGCATAATGTTTTCTTTCCCATTGTTTTGGACCCCCAAACATTCTAAGAATGACCTGAAATGGGTGCCAAAAGATCAAGAGCCAACATTGAGAAATTTAATATTTGTCTTAAGATGACCTATACAAGTTCATAACTTTGATTTTCCTACTCCATAATTGTTACTGGGATATTTCCCTTGCGACCTTGGGTCATGTCACGACAAATAAATACTAGATATAAAAGACTAAATATACACTCACAATCAAACTGTAAGGTACCAGATTTATTATATGAGTAGAAAAGAGCAATATTGCAGAGAATAACAGTGAAATAGAAACATAAAATGAAGATACTGCAGAGATCAACAACGTAAAAACAAATTATATGGAACCACAACACAAAAATTATACCTTTATTGAATTCTCAAGACAAAAACTTATCATGCCCTCGACTCCTATTTATAATAAATCTATCTATAAAGAGAACAATCTAGAGGAAGATCTTTCTAGAAGCGAAATCTTCCATTAGGTCTTCTTACATTTGACTTATTCTTCCTTATTACTAGGACTTATTAATATTTGCCTTTATTACATGGAAAATATATTATTCTACCTACATGAGGGGTTAGGGAGGTTAGGTCCTAACATGCCTTCCACCTTAAAAACAACCTTGTCCTCAAGGCTTGAGATGAGGAAATTGTTGTAGAATGGTAGTTGTCTCCCTGGTGGCATCGACTGGATTTGTATATTTCCACTGAATTAACACTTCCTTGATGGTGTGTTGATGGAGACAATGCTAACGCTAGTATAAGATTGCTTGTAGCTACAACCAGATGGAGCCTTCTTCATCCAACTCAGGAAGACTGGTTTGATTTTGGCACTTATTTCCAATCACCTTCTTCAAGCAGGAGACATGAAAAATAGGATGGATCTTAGAATGACTGGGCAAGGTTAACTGATAGGCCACATGTCCCATGTGCTTGAGAACTGTATAAGGACCATAAAATTCGGGTGCCAGTTTCTGACAATGGTGTCCCTTGAGTGAATTCCACTTTTAAGGTTGCAGTCGAAGAAACACTTGGTCTCCTTCAACAAATTGACATTCATAGTGACCTTTATCTTCTTGTTGCTTCATGTGATTCTAAGCCATGACCAATTTCTCTTTGAGGGTATTTAGAATAGCCTTGCGAACTGTAAGATTTTGGTCAACCACTTGGACCTTCGAGACACCGGGCATTTATGAAATAACTGAATGTGGCTTCCAAACATTTGTTGACAACTTTAGTTTGACCATTAGTTTGGGGATGAGAGGCGGTGCTGAGATGCAAATGGGTGCCCTGTAGCTTGAACAGTTCTTGCCAAAATGTTTTGTTGAAAGTGGGATCTCTATCAGAAACAATAGAATGAGGCATGTCGTGAAACTTGAAGACATGATCCATGAAAAGATGAGCCACCATGGAGGTGGTAAATGGGTTTTTAATAGCACATAAATGATCATACTTGGAAATTAAATAAACTATCATTGTGATGATGGACTTATTTCTTGATTTAGGTAAGCCAACAATGAAATCCATAGAGATATCCCTCCAAATAGCAGGTGGAATTGGAACTGGTTGAAGTGTTCTAGGTGCTTGGACTATTTATCCCTTGTTGCATTGACAAACAACACATTCTTCCACAAAAGTGTGAACATCCTGTTTCATACCATCCCCCCCAAAAGAGAGTTTGACCAGTTCATAGGTTTTGGTAAACCCTGAGTGCCCAACAGAGGGTGTAGCATGAAGTTGAGAAAGTAATGTGGGTTTAAGTTGTGTCTATTGACTTAAATAAATATGGCCTTTGTAGCGAAGCTCATAATTGTGCCAAGAGTACCCTGGGGAAATTAGAGCATTGACTTGCAATTATTGGATCAAACACAAAATTTTGGGATCTTGTAGCAATTCCTGGCGAAACGCTTGGAGCCATTTTGTTACAATGAAGGAGAGGGAAAAAAGACACCCTTCATCTTCATATTTTTGGGAAAGAGCGTCAGCAACCACATTGTCTTTTCCTTTCTTATAGATGATCTCATAATCATATCCAAATAATTTAGTTACCCATTTTTGTTGCTCCAGAAAATACTTGAGGCTCTGATGATCTGTCTTAATTTGGAAACATTTCCCCAATAGATAAGGGCACCAAAGATCTATTTCATGCATAATAGACAACATTTCCTTTTCATAGATTGATTTTCCCAAATTCCACTCTAACAATTGTTTGCTGGTAAAGGCCAAAGGGCCGACCATCTTGCATAAGAACTGCTCCAATTCTTGTCCCATAAGCATCACATTCCAGGACAAAGATCTTTGTGAAGTGAGGAAGCACCATGACAAGAATGGTGCACATGGCCTCCTTCAAGTATTGAAATGTCTGATCAGTTGTTGGAGTCCAAATGAAAGAATTATTTTTAAGAAGAGCAGTGAGAGGAGCCACAATCTTTCCATAATTATGAACAAACTTGCAATAATATCCAATTAAACTCAGAAAATTGGGCAAGATTTTGAGAGTCTTGGGGCGAGGCCAGTCCTGCATAGCTTCAATATTCTTAGGATCCACCCCGACACCAGCCTTGACAACAATATGACCCAAGTAATTGACTTTCGATGCTCCAAAGGAATGTTTATATTGTTTGAGGAAAATTTTGTGCTTAGAGAGTAGATGAATAACTTTATCCACATGAGTAAGATGGTCTATCTAGGTTTTACTATAGATGAGAATATCATCAAAGAAAACTAAGACAAAATGATGGAGAAAAGGACGAAAGAAATGATTCACGAGGCTTTGGAAAGTTGATGGGGCATTACAAATGCCAAATGGCATGACCAAGAACTCATAGTGACCCTCGTGAGTGCGAAAAGTAGTCTTGGGAATGCATTCTTCTTTCATGCAGTTCTGGTGGTATCCGGACCGAAGATCAATTTTAGTAAAGTACTGGGCACCACTCAATTCATCCAAGAGATCATCAATGATAGGAATGGGAAATTTGTCTTGGATGGTAAGCTTATTGAGGGCGCTAAAGTATGGACACATGAGCCAAGTACCTTCTTTCTTGAGTACCATGACCACCTGAGAGGAATAGGGGCTGGTACTAGGGAGAATAACACCCGCGGAAAACAATTCTTGAACAATTTTCTCAATTTCGTTCTTTTGGGAAAATGGATGATGATAAGGGAGAACACTGGGTGGAACTGTAAGGTAGCTATAGAGATAGTGGGGGGGACCAAAGGGCCCATAGTGATAATAGTGGAGGTCATTCAATGTAAGGTGGACTAGGTCCACTATATTATTAAATAAGACCCACTATGGTAGTTAGATATAATAAATGGGTAATTAGATATAA
>SNQJ01S0070652.1:58528-79534 GCA_010110895.2 Picea sitchensis
CCTCCTTCAAATCAGTCATGTGAGATGTTATAAGTGTCTCCTTAGTGTCGTTATCATGACAGTATGTCTGAACATCCTTTGCGACACTAGTGACCAACTTGCGACACTTGCGAAAGTTGTGGGGAAGATGCGACACTTACGACGACTGAGAGGGACAATGCGACACTTATCCAGCTGAGCAATTTTGACGTGTAACACATAGGATTGTTTTTCCATGATATGATGTCTTCTATCAACATCCCTTAAAGCTTTACTAAAGAAGGAAATGGGCTTCTCCAAGTCATCTATGTTTTTCTGTAGAAGTACATCAACCAATGTATCATCAAATGCAAAGGAAAAAATTAAGAATTCTTTTGAATAACCAGGGCTTATTAACAAAAGAGAATCAAATAAATCATGCTTAATCAGTTTAAAGGAATTTTTGGCATCTGCAGACCATTTCACTTCACTATTTTTTCTCAACATACTAGTGATAAATTTTAACAGCTCAACAAAATTGGATTTGAACCTTCTCAAGAAATTGATTTTTCTTAGGAAGGATTGAATCTCTTTCTTGGATCTCGGTAAGGATAGTTTCTAAATTGATTCCACTCTACTAGGATCAATCTTCACACCATCAAATGAAAAAATGTGACCAAGTAACTTACCTTCTTTCATAGTAAACCATGACTTTTTAGGATTTAAGGAAATCCCATACATCCTGCATTTTAAGAACACCACTTTCTAAATTGCTTCCACTCTACTAGGATCAATATTCACACTATCAAATGAAAAAATGTGACCAAGTAACTTACCTTCTTTCATAGTAAACCATGTCTTTTTAGGATTTAAGGAAATCCCATACATCCTGCATTTTAAGAACACCTTTTCCAAGTGTTGCAAATGGTCTTGATAATATTTGGAGAAAACAGTGATATCATCTAAATAAATCACCAAAAATGTATCTTTCTCACTAATAAATTCAATATCCATTGCTTGCTGGAAAGTATTCCCTGCATTTGATCAGTCCAAATGGCATCTTAGCATACATAAAAGTACCCCAGGGAGTAGTAAAGGTTGTTTTTTCTCTATCCTCTGGATGTACAAAGATCTGGTTATAACCTGAAAAACCATCAATCATGGAAATCCTTTTTTAACCTACCACCCTTTGTAAAATGTGTTCCATATTAGGAAAAGGGTAATTGTCTTTCCGAGATCACTTGTTAATATTCCTAAATTCCAAAAAGAGTCTAATTTCCCCATTATTTTTTTGACCATAACACGATTGGATATATAGTATAAATATCTAAGAGGAATAATGATTTGTGCATCAAGCAATTTTTTAATTTCCCTTTCCATGATAGGAAAAAACATAGGATTAATTTTCCAGATTTTCTGTCTAAAGGGATTTGTGGCATCCTTAAAAGGAATCTTATGCTCAATTATACTTGTATCATATGTTTTGAGGTCCTCATATTTCCATTCAAAGACATATGAAAACTCCCCTAACAACTTTACATATTCAGATCTTTGTTTTTCTGTTAGACTTTTGGACAACCTTACATATTTTGGTTCTTGTTCAGTCCCCAAATTACAATTTATCAGATCTGAATCCTCACTTGGACTATGTATCTTAATAGGAACATCATTGTGGTCAAACAACCTTTCTAAAGGAAATAATCCCCCGAGAATATGATTACTTGGCAACTGAATAATATGATGGTCTTCAATCTTATTTACAATTTTATCATTTTGCAATTTTTCATTAACATCCTCATCTTGATCTATATGCAATGCAGAAAACTAATCAATTGTTTCCAATCTCTTCAATTTATCATCATCTTCAAACACTTTCCAATATTTTACATTATCATGGATTGCAGGTCTATACTTCACCTCAACATCATAATTGATTTTGGGAGGCAGAGGAGCTTTAAAAATGCTTGCAGAAACAACTAGAGAATCAACCAATGAATTAGTACTTCTTACAATAAATGATATATTGAAAGCTAAGAAAAAAATGTCAACTAAGTCCCAAAATTAATTTCTTTAAGCCTTCAATATGGCATGCTTTATTTGATAAATGTTCCTGACTTGTTGCACGATCAACTTAGCATCTCCAAACACTATCAATCCCTCAATCTTCATGTATTTTTTAGCCCTGATCCCTAAAATCAAGGCCTCATACTCTACAATATTGTTGGTCACTTCGAGTTCAACCTTAAAAGACAAAGTAGTAACCTCTTTTGAAGGAGAAATGAAAACTATCCCTGCACCAACACCATCCCTTGAAAAAGCACCATCAAGGTACATTTTCCATAAAGGAACACCCCCACCTCTAATCTCATGTTTGACTAAAATATGACTTTGGACTTCTAAGCATGGCTAAAGATAATTAGATACATGAACACTTGAGCCAAAATTAGTATCTACAACATAAATTTGATGATTTGTAGGATTTTGTTCATCACTAATGATGTAGGCTAGTTGACTTTCCCTATACAACCTCCTATGTTCACCCCCAAAAATAGTTATCGTGCCATATGAAAGGTCCATCTATAAGGGTCCACCTAATATTTTAATCCATGACCTAGATAAAAACATTCCAAATTTTGGGGGTACATCAGCGAGCACTATATCCATGACCATACTCTTCATGGGAAGCTAGAAAAGAGTGACAACTAAATACTTTATGACCCCTAGGCACTTCACTTTCCTAGAATCAAAGGAATAAAGGTCATGATATTTTTTTTTAATCTTTAATCCCAACTCATTCATGACATCTTTTGGCATTAAATTATGAGATGCACCAGAATCAATAAGGAAATTATGTAGGATTTTATCATGCACATTTAGGGAAATGTAAAAGGGAGGGGAACTTTCAACTCTATCCTCCACCAGGGGTCCTAATATGAATGCAGGGTTCTCATCCTTCAAATTTACTAAATTTGATGGAGCAGGATGAGATTTAGGATGCAAAATTATCAAGATGGATCTTTTAAAATATTCATTTTTTTATCAACTCACGTAGTGGGATAGAAATTATAATTTTTTGAATCTCATCTTCAAAACTGAAAGTAGAATGCGACCTTTGAATTCCCCTTACCTCATGAGCAGGGGCCTTTATTGTTGGCTGATTATTTTGTCCTCATGCTTCTTTGTTAGGTGAAAAGTTTGTAGGAGCATCTGTCTTATTGGGATGAGGAGGTGTACTCTACATTTTAGATCTCAAATTACACCTATTCTGAGCTTCGGTTTGACAAACTTGCTCCTCTTGGAATTGTTCATATAGATGATTACAAATAAAATATTCGTCATAAGAACTTTGAGTCAAATGAGGAGAAATAGGTGTATCTTCAAGGTAATGGATCTCCCAATCTTATTCTTCATTACTTTCCTACTCTTCATCAAATAAGTTGTTCTAAAAGGGAGCTTTGACCTTTTGATCATCATTATTTCTTTGATCTCTTTGCAAAATATGCAATGGGTTATTCTATCTTCGAAACTGATTTCTGTTTGCATCATATTGAGGGTTTTTTTTTGCTTGATTCACTTCAAGTTTCAACCTTTCCATTTCTATAGAGAATTATTTGACCAATTTATCCAACTCATCAATATTTGGGTCTATGTTTGCAGCACATGAAGGAGAAGCCTCCATTTTCTGCTTTCTCTTTTCTCTATCTTATATTCCCCTCAATGTTTATGTTTCCAATATGTTTGACCCAACTGCCAAAGCATCATCCTGCATATTGGCTAGCGTAGAAGACCTTCTTTCCCTTAATAATAAAAAAAATTAAGAATCAAAATAATTTGCATAAGTAATATTTGCATATGTCTCTATAGGCTTGATTTCTGTTGGATTCTTATTATACATATTATTGAACCTTTTTGAGAACTCAGAAACAAATTCCCCAAATTTCCTTTTAATGGCTCCAAAATCTATGATGTAATATAAAAAGTCCACCCCCCCCCATTGTTTTAAGGAAGCATCATCTAAGCCATCAATCCCATGTATTAATTATGGAGGAAAACCTCTAAACCATTTACGAGCTTCACCATCCATACTTTGGACAAAAAGACTCATCCATCACCATCCATACTTTGGACAAAAAGACTCATCCATACATCCTCATGCTCTATATTTAGATTATCTGCATAGTTGTAAAGTGTTGCATGGTGTTCTTTTGTTGTGATGGCTTCCTCACTAGTGAACTTTGGCATATATTTGAGATAATCCCTAGGTGGAAGGGAATCATAGGTTGGGGAAGTACTAAAGGTGCATATATTGCAGCCAAAATGGCATCCATTCTCTTTAGTGGTGGGTTAAATCCTTCCATTTTAGGAAAAAGAGGCCTTTGACTCTTAGGAGAGGTGATTGGTGGTAAATACAAGGGTTGAGACTTACTAGTATATGATGTGATTCTAGGTGGTAATGAAGTTTTTACAACATGAGGGTTAAAAAGAGAAGGATAATGAGGTGAAGAAGGCTCAGATTTAACTGAAACTGAACCATATTTTGGTGATTCTGTTGAGATCTTAGTAGGGGACAAAGTTTCATATTTTTCAACTCCATAAGACTTTGATAAATCATCACTTGGAAAACCTAGAAATGGTAAGTCCCAATCTACCTCCTATGTTACCTTTTCACCCTCTAAAAGTTCAAGACTTTCTTCTTTTAAATTGGGATAAACAATAATATGCTCAAAAGGAGGACTTTATTTTTTCATATTTTTAGGAGATCCAACCTCAGGAGTATGAGAAGATTCAGATATAGCAACTGGTCATTGAAAAACAAGGTTAGGAGGTTTTCCAGAAATACCTAAAGATTTAAAAGATGAGGCTCCTTGTAAAACCTTTCCCTACTTTATGATATTTTCTAGGTCTGATACATGTGTAGCCAGAGGTGACTGTGGATTAGATATTATTCTAATCTTATTAGGATCCAATGTTGAACTTTGGAGTCGCCAAGTGAAAACAAAATGTAATATTTTTCTATTACTAGTCTCTTTCAACCTTCAAAAACCAACAATATACTTTTTCGTACAACCCAGGGAAAATCTTCAACTACATCCCCGAAAACGGTGCCATAAATGTTATCACCAAGACACGCATTAGATTTCCATAAGGATAAGCCCAATACCCATTTTAATATTAATAGTAAATGGATGAATTTTAAAATCAATGGTAGGTCAAACTGATATGACTTGAGACTAACTTATCATATACCATATGAACAAAAACTATGTTCCAACAAAGAGGGCTAAAAAAACCTTCAATCAGTGTATAGATATATAAGCATGAACAAAACAAAATGTACAAGAACACTGGAATAAACTAGTCAATCTCACTTCCATCTCGATTGACTAACTTATTGAAGAACTTTCATAAACTAGGAGCTTCCTAATTCATAAATACAAAATACTTAAATGGAGAAACTTCACAACAATATGCAACAAATATTTTATTGCACATTCCTATAAAATAAAATGTGGATGAATCATTCATGAACAACACTCCATTAAAGTAAAAGATAAATAATAGATGGAAAATAACACAAGATGATTTTTAATTGCATTAGAATCCTCAAATCTAAATACACAAAGTATGATATTTCAAAATGAAGACAAGAGTACTAGCCTCAGTTTATCACTCGAACCATGCTGTCATATTACAATATTGAATATATATCCTATCCTTAACTCCACCTCTTACGAATTTGATATCAATCAATTACATAAGATTCCCTTCATCCTAGGCGTTCGTTACAAAAGGTTACAACAAAAAACATAACTAACTCATAATTTCTAGGGTCTTGTCTAGGCTTTTTAAAACACATCAAGCTACATGATTTGATGATGGAACACTTGTCCCTCTCATCCACCTGAAGATTTGGAGGAGGTTTATTCCATATGGAAATCAAATGTACACCTGTTCTATCTAACTGTACAGTTTTGCAACGTTCTGGTAAAACTCACTGTGAATTCTCTGTTTCTAGCACTTTCACAACATCCTGGTGAAACTTCACTGCAAAATCTCTTTTTTCACTGTTTTTAAATTTTAAAGTCTGATTTTATTGTGTGCAGACCATGTAATGGCTTTCTTAATCTTATTGAATTTAAACTGATTTGAATCTCTCTTCCTGTCATAATTGTAAATGTGCCACCAAAAATGTATTGGACAAAAATGAACCATTAGGGTTTCATATTTACTTATCGATCCCAATACTTGACCAGTACGAAAAAATGAGACCTTCCTTACTTTCTTCTTGTGAAACTCCGAATTACTTGACTGTTGCTTGTACCAACATGTACAGGTTTTTATTTGCAGCTTCTTAATCTATTTGATGTAGCTTTTCTTTCAGTGACCTATTTTTTGTTTGTAAAATCCTTTTTTGTCTATACACTTTCTTAACTTGCTTGTGTAGGGGCATGAACCTTCTAACCATGTTATTTCTCTTTTCTAGAGCTTCCTCACACACATACAAGTGATTTTATATTATTGTATTCATTTTTATATTCTCTTCCCTTAATTTAACAATTAAATCCTATGCTTCCTTCAACTACTTCATGAGCCTCTTGACTCTCACATCATTTTCCTCTGGTTGGGGTTGAACTTCAATGATCTTTTCAGCGTCATAATGAACATTTGACTTAGCTTCACCTTCATCCATAGGAGATAACCATTTAAGTGTTGACCTATTCATGGGTCCTCTAGGTTTTATCATGTTTGAAACTTCAGGAGTAAAAACAAGTTTCTTTCCTTTCATTTTGCTCTTCTTACTATCAGAGGGTTCTGCAATATTTCCAACTGCTTTCATGCCCTGATTCAATGATTCTTCACCCTTCTCCCTTTTTCTCTTCGATCCACTAGAAGCTTCCTTTTTTATTTTTCAACTTGAATATGGGGTGTTCCTTTTAGAATGAGGAGAACCATTGATATCTACACTAAACCTTGATGAATACAAGAAAGAAACCCAATCTCGATTTGTCTTTTTGAGTTATTATTGAACCAAGAGTTTAATCAGGCCATAATGAGTTAAACCTATTTGGATCTTTCTTGGACTTTATTTGTCATCTTTCCCAAGCTCCTGTAAAGATAAAATGGTAAATTAAGAGCTTTCTTACCAATAAATTGCATAAGAATCTTGATGTGGTACTGATAGACCATGTTGAAGCGTCCTTCATAGGTGAAATAATGTAGGATTACACGCATAAATTTTTCATGGTGATACAACATATAGTTCCCTGGTATCATTGATGACAATTTCTAATTTTGATGCTCTACCTTGAATTAATCATTACAAAATGTAAATTCTAGAGCCATTCCTTTAAACCATTTCTCTCCTTGCATAGGTATTCCAGTAGTTATGACAATGGTGTTCTCTGAAACCTTAAACACAAGCGATCCAACTTTTTTCTTAACTCCATCAAAGTTGAGGGAAAATTCTTTGGCCACCTCCATATGGTATCTCTGGAACTTCTCACAAAAAGGAATGCATCCAACTCTTTCAAATGGTTCTCTAAAGAATGGGTTTGAATAAAGTAGTTGCAAACCCTGAGGTTCAAATCTGACTATTTCTCCTCCTTTATTGCTCCTCTTCTTTTTCTTCTCAGGTTCCATGACTCCCAGTGAATATTAAAAAGGTAATTTCGAGCTTCAACCATGATCAAAATAGATCTTTGGTAGCAAATTTTTTTTTGGCAACGAGCAAAGCTTTGGTAGCGTGGATTTGCAGTGCTTGTGAATTTAGTAGCATTCTACCTATTTGAAAATTTCAAACCACATATGAAAGAACCAAGGACTCTATTGACTCATGATGACTCATGAAACAATCATAACAATGTTCAATCCAACCAAAAAAACTCATGAATACAATATTTTATGGAGAAAATACATTTTTGCAGCGTTTTGACAAGATTAGTACAACACTACGAAATGTTAGGACTTTTGCAGCGAATGTTATAATGATACACTACATGAAATAGACTCATTTGGAAGTATGAAAAGACATTTTTACATAACACGAAGTTACCTCAAAACTTTAAAAACTCGATCCAATGACATTTATTCATTTGAATGACAAAGACTCTATACGAGACAAAACAAAAAACCCACTAATAATTACCATCATGTCTTGAAGATTTTAGATATGCCTTAATGAGCCCTTTCTCTTTCATAGAGTACTAAACTTAAGACTTGAAAAAAAAATTACAAGGACTAAGAGAAAAATTAGTTTTCTTCTTGTATAGACATGAATTATTTGGGAAATGTCTTATAAAGGAAACTAAACTAAAACAAAAAAAAATCAAGGTGGAAATGACCCCCGATACATTTCATGTGCTAACACACTACAAGGGATCTTGTATTTTCCTTTTATGTTTTGTTCCCAATGGTTAGGGTTTGCAAGGGATCTATAGTCAAGGGTTTTCCCTGTGCTATAGCTCTCTGATATACATGTGGCATCCAATAGTAGTACTCAACCCAATATCTCAAGGCACAAACTAAGGAGGCTAGACCGTACCCTTATCCATACTACTCGACTACCCATTTACTAGAGAGTCACTTCCTAAGTGTTGTTCTCGGTGACACTATAGCAGTCAGAAGATCGATCGCTTATCTATGGAGGGATTCAAGATTCCTAGGATGATCTGTATACAGGTGTTTTTTGATGCACTACCACTCGAACGAATACCAATAGGGGTTATAAGAACTAGTACATATTGTATAAATTTCGACGTTCTATTTGCAGTGTTATGGATAAAATTGGCCATACTGTCAAAAAATAGAGGATTTTTTTTTTTTCTATATTTCCCGATAACATCGCTATTTCCACGTTGATGTCTCTCTTGCCATGTTGTTGTCTCTCTTGCCACGTTATCATCTCTCTTGCCACATTTGCCACATAGTCGTCTCTCTTGCCACGTTTTTGACATAGTCGTCTCTCTTGCCACGTTTGTGAAGATAGTTGTCGCAGTTACGACATTATGGAAACTAGGTTTTACCCCTCCAATGATCACCTAGCATTTTAACCAAATCAACTTTGATTTGGTCAATGATCGTCGAAATTGCGATGTTAGAAAATCTATAAATATGTTGCATTTTATGGATGTTGCGACAAGTTTGCTATAATAATGACACTTCAAAAAGGGTTTGCAGGTCTTCTCGGATAGAGTACAACTATTAAAAGACATTGTACTAGGGCTCTTCTTGTTTAATTTTAATTTTCTGATCGGTTAAATTTTAAAGGAAACAACTATTAAAAGACATTGTACTAGGGCTAGAGTACATGATGGGAAACGATGACCTGTGAATGGGGCCAACGTTGAAATTTTTTCAAAATGTTTCTGTATGACATCATACATCCTTGAGTCTTGAAACCCTCTGATACCGTCAAGGCATGTGTCTAGTCTAACCATGTCAAATTTCAATGCATACAAGCACATATTGAATAAATTTCAATGTTGGCCCCATTCGTTGCTCACTATGCGGGGTCGGTGCATGACATTTTTGGTGGTTGAATTGGAAGTTCCATGACATTTCAAGAGAGTTCCAACAAATATTCTACAAATGGAAACAACGACATTTAACAATGAGACGCCCATTATGAATGTTGTTGCAAACATGGACGATCTCAAAGATTATGTGGTCAGGACATCATACATCCTTGAGTGTTGAAACCCTCCCATACCGTCAAGGCACATGTCTAGTCTAACCATGTCAAATTTCGATGCATACAGGCACATATTGAAGAAATTTCAACGTTGGCCCCATTCACTAGAGCTCACTATGTGGGGTCGGTGCATGACATTTGTGGTGGTTGAATTGGAAGTTTCATGACATTTCAAGAGAGTTCCAACAAACATTTTATGGATGGAAACAATGACATTTAAAAATGATGAGACGCCCCATTATGAGCATTGTTGCAAACATGGATGATCTTAAATATTATGTGGTCAGGACATCAACCATCCTTGAGCCTTGAAACCCTCCCATACCATCAAGGCATGTGTCTAGTCTAACCATGTCAAATTTCGATGCAAACAAACACATATTGAAGAAATTTCAACATTGGCCCCATTCACTGCTCACTATGTGGGGTCAGTGCATGACAATTTTGGTGGTTGAATTGGACGTTCCATGACATTTCAAGAGAGTTCCAACAAATATTCTATGGATGGAAACAACGACATTTGAAAAATATGAGATGCCCCATTATGAACGTTTTTGCAAACATGGACGATCTCAAAGATTATGTGGTCGGGACATCAGACATATTCCTTGAGTATCAATACCCTCCCATACCATCAAGGAATGTGTCTAGTCTAACCATGTCAAATTTTGACGCATACATGTACAGTTTGAAGAAATTTCAACATTGGCCCCATTCACTTCTCACTATGCAGGGTCGGTGGAAGAAATTTCACTATGCTCATTCACCTTCAAGGCAGACCCCATTCACTATGCTCACTATGAGACATCCATTATATTGAACGTTGATGCAAACATGGATGATCTCAAATATTATGCGGGGACATCAAACAATCTTAAGTATCAAAACCGTCCCATACCTTCAAGGCAACTATCTAGTTTAACCATGTAAAATTTTGATGCATACGGGCACAAATTTAAAACATTTCAATGTTGGCCCCATTCATTGCTCATTTTGTGGGGTCAGTGGAAGAAATTTTTGATGGGTGTATTTGAAGTTCTATGACAGATTTCAAGATAGTTCCGACAACGATTCTATAGAAGGGAATGATGAATGATGACAATGATAGGTGGAGTATGATGAATGTTGATGCAAATGTGGACGATCTCAAAGAGTATGTGGGAACATCATACATCCTTGAGTATTGAAACCCTTCCATACCATCAAGCCATGTGTCTAGTCTAACCATGTCGAATTTTGATGCATGCATGCACAGTTTGAAGAAATTTCAATGTTGTCCCCATTCACTACTCACTATGCGAGGTCGGTGCAAGATGACATTTGTGGTGGGTGAATGAAAACAGTAATAAAAATGATGAGTTGATGACATCATCCTCTGAAGAATCTGTGAGTGAAGATAATGAGTTGATGACATCGTTCTCACCAACATATGTCCATTTAGTTGCAATGAAACATCTTTGATATCCTCCAACATTAAAGAAATCCCCACATCAACATGGAGTTCAAACATTTTCAATAAGTGTGCGTCATTCATGCATTCTCCTACCTCATGGAAATTCTCTTGTGATCATTCTCACCAGTATTCACATAACCCCCACACTATATTCCCCTTAGTTACTTAATAATCCAAATTTAGAAATGACCAAAACTAATGCAACAATGATGGAATAACAAACCTTGGAAGAGAGATAGATGGTTGCAGATAAGCATAGAGGCAAGGAAAATTAGAAAACCTTTAACCCCATGTTGATGAAATAGTTGCTTATTAATTATTTAAGAGCTAAGGTAATACTCCACTAGGTTTCCCATAAAGCAATCAATGGATTGGACTATTTCTGCCTACATGAGGGCACTGAAAAGGAAGGAGATGTTTGAGGGATTCTTGAGTAGAGAAAGGAAACATTTTCCCTTGTGTTATGTATGGCATGGAAGAGATATTTTCCCTTATACTCAAATATCACTCACATACCCACTCTATATATCGTCTCATCTTGTCCTCATTTCATTTTAATTTCCTGATCGGTCGAATTTTAAAGGAAACAACTATTAAAATATGTTGTATTAGGGATAGAGTACATGATGGACAACAGTGACCTGTGAATGGGGCCAACGTTGAAATTTTTTCAAATTGTTTTTGTATGACATCATACATCCTTGAGTCTTGAAACCCTCCCATACCATCAAGGTATGTGTCTAGTCTAACCATGTCAAATTTTGATGCATACAGGCACATATTGAAGAAATTTCAACGTTGGCCCCATTCATTGCTCACTATGCGAGGTCAGTGCCTCACATTTTTGGTGGTTGAATTGGAAGTTCCATGACATTTCAAGAGAGTTCCAACAAATATTCTACAGATGGAAACAACGACATTTGACAATGAGATTCCCATTATGAACATTGTTGCAAAAATGGACGATCTCAAAGATTATGTGGTCGGGACATCAGACATCCTTGAGTCTTGAAACCCTCCCATACCGTCAAGGTATGTGTCTAGTCTAACCATGTATAAGTTTGACGCATACATGCACAATTTGAAGAAATTTCAACGTTGGCCCCATTCACTTCTCACTATGCGGGGTCGATGCAAGATGACATTGATGGGTGAATTGAAGCTTCTGTGACATCAAATCGACTTGGTAATTCAATAATCAAACCCTCTTTAAGTATTATGCGGTGACATCAAACATCCTTAAGTATTGAAACCCTCCCATGCCTTTAGAAAAATTAGAAAACCTTTAACCAAGTATATATTTAGTGCTAGTTGGAAGAAATTAGAGTGGCATTGTGATGATCCAAATAAATACAAAAGTGTACCTAATTACAACTTGAAATAATGTTTTGACCAAACTACTCATCCACAAGAGAAAATTGTTGTTGACTTGCTCATCCAATGGAGGGAAATAAGACATATCCTTGTGATATTGTGCACCCACTGGAAGAGTAGTACCATGACATATCAAAGATGATCCCTATTATGCCCATTATGAATGTTGTTGCAAACATGGACGATCTCAAAGATTATGTGGTTGGGAAATCATACATTCTCGACTCTTGAAACCCTCCCATACTATCAAGGCATGTGTCTAGTCTAACTATGTTGAATTTCGATGCATACAAGCACATATTCAAGAAATTTCAATGTTGGCCCCATTCACGAGTGTTCACATGGACGATCATGTAATAAATATGGCATCTATAACTAAGTATGGGGAAGGTTGACTTCTATATAACTATAATATGGGGAGGGTTTCTTGACTTCTATACTTGATTGTTTGGGGAAGGTTGTGTTTCTCTTTATGTTCATATAGTTGAAGAGAGGATTAGAGAATTTAGAGAATTTAGGACACTCTCGGGATTACTTTTGAAATACAAATAAAGGGGGATAGATGCCTAGCCACATGTATTCTTCTTCATATATTCATGTTGCATTGACATACACAACTGATCTAGAAATATAGCGATAATATATTTTGTTTTCGTTTCCATTGATTTGATCCTAGTAAGTGGGGAATTATCCCCTATCACAAATACCATTTCAATAATTTGATATCTTCATAAAATAACCATGTAGAGATTTTACATCTATGTATGTGAAAACTAAGGAAAACTGCATTGAAACCAATCAACCACCCATCACCATTCTAACCATAAACACCATATAAGTCAAAATTATGTTTCTTAATATAGAAACCCAACAAAAATCATAGAGAAATTTCACTAATCTAGGTTGTATCTTGCATAATCAATTTTGGGATATAAGTAGTAATAGTGAAATGGTAGAAAACTATGTGAATGTTAATTGGTGCAGTTAATTAACAAAACCAACGAATTAGTATGGTAATAAGACACTATGGATCAAATCAAAGAGCATGGATTTTTTATAATTGAAATCATTGGATTGATAGTAGAGAGGGTGATGAAAAATTGAGGTTTATGAAACTAGTCCACAAATTGGAGGAAAAATATATGCTCCAAGTCAACAACTACAATATAATTGTATGTTAATCAGAAAACCCTAACAACATGCAATTTGTTTTATAATTGTGCATGATTATATACCCTTGAATGAATATGAGATTTTAAAGCCTTAACCCCTAAGTAATTACACAGAGGAGGCTTAAATGTAATAAAATTAATGGTGTTTTTCGCATAACTATGGGTGATATAACATAAGCCCTATTCTAACAAAGTAACAACAATTGGAACCTACAAATAAGAATGGGTAATTTCTACCATTAAAATATCCCTCCAATACTACTTAGACTAAGGACTAAACATAATATTAAATCATTAATTTAACCAGAAACCCAAATTGAAGGCATTGCATGTGCTCTACATTACTAGAATCAATTATTTTAGATGAAAAGGACTAAATCACTAACCCATTATTTTATAAGTGTGAGCCCTAATAAGACAATGGTTGGAAGACTTGACACCCCCAAATCTCTTCAAAATGCTTCTATTTGAGGTGTTTATATTGATGAGAGTATAAACTATGAATAAATCACTCACCTAATTAAATTGTGACCATTAAACCCCTGAATCAAAAATATTGAGGTGAATGATACCCAGGTGGGGTATGGTAAAGGTAAGAAATATTGGACATATAAAGAATGTTCAAAATCTATTAATGTGTTGATCATATGAATAATGCCATGTCATTTTGTGTTGGTTATGAGGTAATCACCAAGGAAAGTTAGGACTTATGATCATGTTGTGAAAGTGAATGGCATATAAGATAGCCACGTGTGAGGCTATAGTGTTGTTGGATTTAAGAAGGATATAGTTATACACAAGTATCCAATGGTATCCCCACTTGTATTAGTGTCCTGGACTATAACCTTCTTGCCAACATTGAAGAGCATTGAAAAACATAATCCTAGTGTTGAGTTTTGGATAAAAATGAAGGTGTCTAGATGGTCAAGAAAACATTGGGGAGGTGGCTAGATGATGTGTTTAGGAATCGTCTAATCGAACCAATTCATAATGGTGGATTGATTGACATGATAATGTTCTATTATATGTAATCTAAGGATGCATCACATGAAAAAAAAAATTAATTAATTAATAGTGATAATAATAAAAAAAAATAATGACAATAATGTCAATAAACTTAGTGGGAGGAAGGTTGGTGGGAGGGAGGTACCTCGCAAAAGTCAACAAAAACTGTTCTTGATTCACCATACATCATTTGTTCACTGCTTAGGGTAGGTTCAAATAGAAAACCTCAATCTGACAGAGGCAGAGGAGAAAATCACCTAGCAAGCACCACCCACACCATTGGTCATTGTTTTGATTTACCGTGTTTAGCTCGAAACAACACTGTGTATGATGGAGTATTTGGGTAGCCCCACTTGATTGTGAGCTAAAGCATAGCGACCATACTTGGTAGTTATGGAGTTGAGTTGCTAGCCATGGATTGAGGGTTTATAGATCCCGCTGCTGGTTATCCAAGTGGTGGTGGATTTATTTACAAAGGTTTGGCATAGCTATCAGTGTTAGCTACAACATTGGCAATTGGCGTCGAGTCATAGCCCCATCTGACATAGGTAGAGTAGTGGAGATATTCAAGGGAAGTAAATTGAATCCATTTGTTGGTAGTAAGACCAATAATTTGTACCTATGGTAGATTAGGCTGTGGACTCATAGTATTAATGAAAGAAAACCATTAACTTTGCATACAGACTAGTATTGAAAACCCTCAAAGGTGACGTTGGAAACATTAATTGGGTCATTTGGTTACTTCTCCAGAAGGACTAGTACATTTGGGTCAAACAAGTCCTCCATTAACGTCATTATCATTGTCGTCATCATCACCATTTTCATCGTCATCATCGTCACTGTCATTTTCATTGTCATTGCAATCATATCTTCGTAAACCTATGACCTCTAGGGAGTAAAATAATGTTATTAACCGTTATGCCCTCAATATAATATATATTAATTATATCATATATTAATTATATTATTATAAAAATATATAATATATCAACCAAAAAAAACCAAATCAAACATATATTATAAACAAAAAAAAAACATATATTAATTATATATATATTATAAACAAAAAAAAAATAGCAAACAAAACCTGACCACTATAGAAAACCCGCGTAGCGCCCAAATTTCAAAACCCCGACTAAACAAAACCCCACCCACGATCAATATTGCGCCCAAATTTCAGAACCCACACTAGAAAAAGCTCAGCCGACCTCGATCGACAACAAGCTGGGACAGAGGAGATCACCCCACAGGAGAAGGAAGGAGCCCACATGAGTGCGTCGAGTGATAGAGGAGATCACCCCACCAATAGAGGAGCAATGTCATGAAGATCGGTAATTATTTCCACAACACTCTTGCTCTGTAAACAAATTTCATTTTCTTGTATAAATCGCTTTTGCCTAAACATGATTTGTTGTTGGGTCTCATTGCCCTTCTCAACGCTCCCCTTTATCGAATCCCTGACACAAACATTGCAATACAAGGATATCATCTCGCACAAATTCCATCAACGCACCTCCCAACATTTTATTCCTTACATAAATTCTACCACTGATTATTCCAAAGGTATTTTAGTCTATTACATAGAACTCAAATTTCATAGAAAATTTTGCCAGTCCTCTTCCTCATAAACGAAATTAGTCATTTTGTTTCTTACCAACAACACAATCAAATATAGATTACTCTTCCATCAGGGTCAGAGTTACACATATGTGATACTTTGGGCTTGTGAAGTTACTCATATGTGGTACTTTGGTCAAGAAACCACATTAGATTTCATGGGATGGATTCTTAACAAAAAGTGATGAGTATTTTTCATCTTTGCAAGTTGAATCTATTAGAAATGAATAAGTAGACCACATGGAGGAGTCAATAAAGAAGTAGAAAATGATGGATAGAGCAAGAACTGACCACATATAGGTGGGTGGCCACGTGCTGAACTAAAAACTGTCAAGAGGAGGGAGTTGGAATAGGTAGGTGGCCACCAATATCCACCTGGATCAGGTTGACCGACATATATACATTTATTATTGTGAATATAGAACCACTATACATGTAATAGAACTTAGTTAGAATCCAATGCTGAGATTTGATACGATGTTCAAGTCTTACCTCTTGTTCGCTCCAAAGTGTGCAGATCCCTCCTGAAGCTCCTTTGGCATCTTAGATAATGAGGTTACTTGACTTCCAAAGGTGTTTCCCTAACTTTGAAACTTCGCTTGCTTTCATCTTGGTCTCCTAAAGGAGAATACTAGTCTTTTATGATTTTATTAAGTCTTTGACAATGAGGGTCTTTAGGGTGCTGCCTAACCCCCTATAGTTCCAAGAGACCATAATCATTATTTCAATGGATTTGAAAGGGAACTTCCTTTCTTTAAAACATTTCCACTTTGGGGTTTTGAATTCTTAGTTCCCCCTACTATCATACTTGGAAGGGTTTTTTGTGACCCTAGAAGAGTGTATTTTTTAGCTTCTTCTTCCTAGACGACCCTTGAGGCTTGTTGTCCCGACTTTTGCGACATGTATTATTTTGAGGCCCGATCCTCTTGCCCCTCTTCATCCAGGATCTTCGTGTCTGAGTTGTATTTCACATATGGGAATGTAATTTTTGCATCTTTGATTGCGTCTTAATCTTTTGGCATTGGTTGTATTGGATCAATGCTTGTTTCCATCGAACTTTCAAAGATTATCATCGTATTTCCTTTGTGTTGTAGGGGAACGACGCTCAATTTTGGGTTTGAATGGGAGTTGATTTGGACTAAAGGTTGCTCGATGGGTGTTGTCCTAGCACTAAGAATGATATGGATTCCCTCTTTTGCAACTTCTTCCAATTGTGATAAATATTTGAACTGTTTCGATGAGAAGATGGTCGCCTTTTGATAAGGGTTTGCATTATGTTTTGTGGGTGATTTCATTTCAATGACTGAGGTTATTGAACCCCCATTGAAGGTGTCAGTTGCAGATTGTGCCCTATTCCCATTGATACCCATTTTTCTTGAGACCACCTGCCATTTTTCTTCACGCCCGTTGCTTGGAGGAGTCACTTCGACCTTTTTTGCAATTTCTTGCGAAGTGCCCGTATTCATGACACAACTTGCACTAAAAAGGAAATTGTCCATAATCCAACTACTGGACATGCTGTCAATTATCCAAGGATATTATCATTGCCTCGGGTACTCCTTTCTCAAGATCAACCTCTATTCAAATTTCGACGCAAGAGAAGAGGTTTTCCTTCGTTTCTGGCCTGTATATGAATTGACCAATAAAGTTGCATGTTATTACATAGTTTGCAGCTAGGTCAAGTGGCTATGAAGTAGAAATCCAAACTAGTGTAACAGGGACCTATCCCACCCAATGTCACCATGATGGGGAGGTTCTTTCTCTTTAGGGAGGTTAGGCCCAGGGGAGACGTCCCCGATAACGTGGAGTTTTGAAGAGGCAAAGGTTTAAAAGTCAAAGTAAAGTTCCCCCTTCACAGGTCACCACCAAAACAAATAATCTAGCTAAACAACCAATAATGAAGTGTAGGCCCAAATGAGAACACCTGCCTGGAACGAAGCAACATCAAAACAATACATGCAGGCTATGATTCAATGGGTTAGTACTTCATACAACTATCTGATATCAATATATTAGCAATTATGACAATAGATATTGACGAGGTCAATGTTTATTAATATAGCAATGGAACAATATCAATTCATCAATAAATATCGAGATGATGTAGCAAACAATGTATCCAATCAATCCCTTACTCAGTAAATGCTCTTAAACCATCATCTAATTGCTTGTGAAGAAAACTTGTTGTGTTAAGATGGAATAACCAAGGATGACGTCAGCCTTATTAGGGTTAGTAGTTAGTTAGGGTTTCAAATTATAAGAGTTTTAAGAGTTTGTTTGACCACTATCACTTCAACGTTGGAGACCTAAGATCAGTGCCTAAGGGTAAATGGAGTCAATTCAAGAGAGGACGCAAGGTTGAAGGGAAAAGGCTAAGGACTAGAGGGAAGGGTTCTGAAGTGCTCCAATGGTAGGGCCCCAGAATCAAAACCCTAGGGGAAAAAGGCTCACTCCGGTGTTTCTTAAGCAAGGCCTCGTGCTCTTTCCTCCTTCCTTAGGTTTATCTTGGTAGAACGGTTAGCATCAAGACACGAGAGTGAGGTGAGGGAGAGTGTTGCAAAGGCAAGGCCCTATCACCAAACCCTAGAAGCAGGATGTCCCTAGGTTTAGATAACCTAGGCCTGGGATGTCTCCTCCTTCTTGACCTTTAAAAGGTACGGCTAGCACAAGGGAAGAAGTAACAAGAGTGTAGAAATGGTTAGGCTCTTCTTTCCTTCTTCAATGGCTGAGAATTTCTCTTTTATGGGATATGAGACAACGACCTACTTGTGTGTTTGTCCCCTAGGGTTTTAAAATCAACAAAATTTATAATAAATTAAAGAATATAAAACTACAACCATTCAATTAAGAATTTTTGCAGAAAAAACACTTACATATAATGATGAAATAGCATTGCAAACCCTAGTTGTAAACCTTCCTTCAAGAGAAATGCCAAAAATTCCAAGAAAATCCTTCCTTCAACAAGTGTGCCTCACTCAAAAAAGATGAAATACCCAACAAGGGCACAAAAATCAGATCTCACTAGGAGAGTGAGTTGTGTGTTATGTCAAAATGAGGATAAAACTCCTTAATATATACTGTATCAATGACCTTTAATTAAATTTAGGTCATAAAAATTAGCCGACAAGGCTTTAAACCAAAATCATATTGTTTTTACATTAAATTGTCAAATTAAAACCCTAGCTGAGCTGTAATAAAGGTAAAATCCCCTTCAAGGGAGGCGCTAGCCCCTTTTAGGGAAGATGAGGCATCTAAGAGCAAAACGTTGACCCTCCAGGGGCCTCTCCAACATGCCACACGTGCTAATGTTGCTCAATGTGCCTCCAAGAAAGAACATGAAGTTGTATAACGTCATGGTAAGGATGGGGTTGCTCTGAGCCTTCCAAGGCCAATGTTCCACTGAAAAGGGGTCATTCCCCCCAGGCCGGGCTCTGCCAAAGTGCCTCTGGTGAAACGTCCTTCTTCTTCTCAAGTGAAAAAGCTCAATCAAGTAGCGTCCTGTCTCTGCCCCTCTGACGGGGTCTCAACAACCATATGATGGGCTCTTCAGCCCCATGGAGGTCCGAACTAATCATCTCCCCATGTGCACCGGTCCAAATGGTACCTGTCCATTGGGCATGGTCCTGCACATCAAAAACTTCGCCCTCCATGGGCTCATTAGTCACAGGGATCATAGCAATGTTAAATCACATTTCATCATTAATATTACCAAACATATGCATAAAATCCCTGATATATCATCCAATAGCTCAAAGATATTACAAAAACCTACAATACAAGGTTGAGGAAAAGGACAAGACACCCTATTGGGCTAGTATCCATAAGGAAAGGAAAGTTTCCAAGGGGTTTCATCCAAGCCATGTAAAATGAGGTGACGTGGCTAAGCGATGTCCAGACATATGGGTAGAGTGAGAGCCAGGGATGCATGATATTACCTGTGGGTGCCTTTGTAGAAGGCGAGTTGTACCTGTCATGGATGCAATTTTTTCCAAGCCCTTTCTTTCCTTTATTCTTTTCTTTTATTTATTTTCTTTTTCTTTTTATTCAAGGACTAACTAGAGGACACTACCTTGGCGTGGTGACCAGAGCTGACAGTGTTATCCACAAGTACTTTCACAGAGATGATAAGGTTGGCTTCTGATGAGACCCCCTTTCCCTTGGCCATGCAACCAAAGGTCACTGCCCTGGCGTGGTAACCAGATGGTGGCAATGTCATGCTGTTAGGTACCCATGAACATAATAGGTTGGCTCGGGATGAGACCCCCTATCCTCTTAGCTAGGTCTTGTTTGTTATTTTCTTCGGGTCCCTCTTATTTCTTGCTGAGAGGCCTTTTATTTCCTTCTTGGGGATCCCTGGGCGAGGCATCTCGAGGTTTTATTTTATAGTATTTTATCTTTTACCATCTACTTTTACCTTTTGGGCCTTTAACCCCTTCTTCCCACGAGATAAGGTGCAACCCCACAACCAAATCATCCTAATGCTCGGACAAGGAGAATGGGACATATGAGCAGGAGACAAGATGGAAGAGTGGTGGTATGATGGGAGCGGACGATGGCTCTTCAGAAATCCCCCAGTGGAAAACCAAAACCTATGGGTACAAGCTTGCTAGGGCACCCAATCAATCTCCCCAAGCATGGTCAAGTGGGCCAATGTAAGATCCAAGCAGTCGTTAGAAATAAAAGGAATTAGATGCATACATTTAAAGGTTATAATGATCAAAAGTGACACATACCAT
>SNQJ01S0070653.1:3506-40304 GCA_010110895.2 Picea sitchensis
ATGTGAGGAGGACCAATGTTTCCATAAGAAGGAAAAACAAAAGGTTCCCCTGGAGCAGAGGTTCCTTCATTGGTCATTTCGGGAACTGACACCATGAAAAACAAAAATCCAATCTAGAGTTTGCTAGGGAAAAAAACCAGCACATGCTAAAAATCTAGGAAGAAAGCAAACAAACAAAACCTTCTCACAATGAACGCACTAGTTGGTGATGAAATCCAATGTCACAAGAACAATGTAAGAAGGGGATGAGATAGAGTGGGTGGAAAAGTTACATTGATGACATGCTTAATGGACTTACACCCTGGTACAAGCTCCCACACATAATCGTGGGTATACCCTCCAAGGAGCCCGAGTGAGTTTGGCTAACATCGATTCCAGGTACCGTGAAGACTTGCCCCTACATAGTCACCTTGTGTAAAGACCCTAAAGAGATAGGCCACTAATTTTACCAATCACTACAGTGATGCCTGGGGAAACAGTCGATAGTCGGATCCATGCTCAAGGGCAGGGTATCTAGCCCGAAATCAACTTGAAAGGCTTCCACTCATCATTGTGGGTATACCCTCAAGCAACCCCCATAATACGCACAATCTCTACACCAAGACCGACAAAGCAGGATGAGTAACTCTGCCAGTCTCAATGCAACCTCATGATTCACCCTTGTGTTAGAAGGGCTTCCCAGGACAAAATGTTGTAAATGGAATTTGACACTCCTTAACACAAGATGTTATTGTGTGTTTTGTTCTTTGGAGAGTGTATCTCTTTGCCTATTCCAAAATGCTAGCCTAGCTAATTGTTGGTGTAATAGAGCCCTAGAAAAGAGTTACTAGTTAAATTTTAGAATTGCGCAATGTTATTTAAGGGTTGTTGTTACTCAAAGGAAATGGAGGTGAAACCGATGTTGTGTGAGATTTTGACCCAACAATGCAAAGATAGGAATGAAAGATATCAATTTTCGTTCGATGAATCCTATGTACGGGAGGGAAAGAGAAGTTTTCCGAAAAAATCTTGAACTACGATATGCAATCTTCTTTAAAATGCAATCTTCAACGAATCACATGATAATGACAATTCTCTATTTGTTCTCTTTCAACAATTTCAACAATTGATTTTCAATATTTTCGAAACAAAAATGCTTTTAAAAAGAAAAATGTTTTTTACTTTTCAAAAAGATCTACACCATGGTGGTGAAATTAAGAAAAACCAAAAACTAATGAATGATCAATAAACAAAACCCAAACCAATCTTTCAATGGAGACAAAAATCACAAGCAAACAAGACTAGTCTTTTCAATTGCATGAAAACAATGATCTTCCAAATTATGAGAAAATGAGAAAGACAAACAATCCCAACTTTTAAACCGATCACTGGCTCTTAACCAAACAAGCACTCAGATTCTAGGGCCAGAGATTATATCCTTGCAAAAAGTCAAGAGATGAGAGTTGAGAACAAAGATGGAAAAGAAGAGCCTTTGATTTCCAAAGACTGATTGTGCACAAAATCTAAAGTTAAGAAAACATCAACCAGTGGTCCAAGAAGTTCTTTTCAAACACCTATATTGATCTGGGCATCTGAGCATGCAAAAACATTAAATCCAAAAATTTTAAAAATGGGTTCACAGGCTATCAGTATTGTACAGTGCGAGAATGGATCATTCTCACAGGCTCGCTTCAAGCAGGGTGCGAGAACCTTGCACTGGACTGAAAAGAAGAGTGTGAACTCAAGGGATTCTCACAGGATACTGTGGGGTTTAGTGAGAGAAGGCTTGAAACTAGGAAATTTTTTGGAAAAAGACAAAAAAATTGAAGGGACTTCTGGACCCAGAGAGTCTATCAGGGTGTCTTGAAGACTCAGAGATTGATAAAAATGAAGAAAGGTAAGGCAAGAGCAAATGGACAAGGGAAAACACCAAAAACCACTAAAAAATGGGTTATCCCCAATGGAGTCACCAATTTTGTTATCGGACTAATTGGTAGGTGCGGACACTAACAGATCTCCCTAGATCCATATAGATCTAGATCAAAACACACCAAAACATGGCGCTTTCCTTAAGTTTTAGATATTGAATTTACTAACTAAAGAGGGATAGGTGACATACTGTTTAAATGACACTTTCTCTCACCATCGCCATCTTAGCTCCATTCCAACGCTCATACAATGATGATCCTGCAAAAGAATGCAACCAACCAAAGAGATAGTAAAAGCATAAACTCAATATAAACCTATGTATGTGATCAATGAATCATACAATAAAACACAACAAGATTTATAGGAAAGAATCATATTACTGTATCATATTAAACGTGAAAGAGAGATTACAACCATGGACTTGATGTCGTAAGGTCCCTTCCAACTGTCCTTCGTTCCCCACACACTTTCACTCCAAGAATTCCAAGAGCATAGATCTGATAATACTCACAATCTATCTTGACAAAGGAAAAACTCAAGGACACTCTAACCAAGCTATAATAATTCCAAGCCAAATCCAACTTAGCCAATCCAAAATCTCAAAATCTCAAAAGCGAACTTTGTCCATGAGAGCTCCTCTCCTTTTATAATTTGAAGAGGATAAGGTGAGGAGGTTAGGATGATGCCACTAAATCATGAAAGCGAGTAAGATCCAAACCATTCGGATGCCACCTCACCATGGAAGCTTCTTCTTCTAGAAGATTCGAGAAAACACTTGTTTTTCCCACATGTAAGCATTCTCACACCCCACAAACCTCTTGCAACCTAG
This sequence comes from Picea sitchensis, assembly GCA_010110895.2. NCBI lineage: Eukaryota > Viridiplantae > Streptophyta > Pinopsida > Pinales > Pinaceae > Picea > Picea sitchensis. The sequence continues at coordinate 6,244 of SNQJ01S0070653.1, forward strand.
TTATGGTGTAACCTGTGAGAATCAGACATTCTCGCACTCAGGCTATATAGCAACCTATGAACTTCTTTTTTTATAGGGTTTTTACAAAGGAAAATGCAACTTCTTTTCTCAGGAAAAGTTCTTCTCCCTTCTCTCTTCAGGAACTCAGGCCATTGACTCCTCTGAAGGTAAAATATAGGTTTACATCATTAATGATCATAGGGATGATGAAAATAATGTGTAACAATAGACCACGCCAGAAAGGACAGGTGGAAGACTACGTCAGTGTTGACACGTTGCATGATCAGACAACAACAAGTGTGAAGTTGATTTGGCATTTCAGGCCACTGGCAATCACAATTCTGAGTGACAAGTGGCAGCCACTTGGGTCACGACATGTCATGAAGTGACACAAGAGTGACCTCACTCCATGAGTTTTTTCTTTGGGAGTTTTAGCTTCACCACTCCCCCAAAGTCCCGAAGGATGAATTTCTAGGGCAGAGGATAGTCGTCCGATCACCATGGATCGTGGATCATTGATCTGGAGATCAAAGAGCTATAGAGAAGAGCTTGAATGGGAAAGCTCCATTTCAGAATTTTGGGGATCGCGACTTCGATCATCAAGATATCTCATCACAAGAATTGCAAAATCACGAAATCCTGAAAGGATAAATTGCAACATGGACTAGGTGCCTCGCAATAGGATTTCACGACATGCAAAATAGAGAAAGGTTGAAATGCCAAAGTGCCGAAATGTGAAATCACAAAAGCAATTTATGGATAAGTGCTCGGTTAGCTCTCATGGTCACATGGTTGAGAGTTGGAGAGCAGAGTTATAAAAGCCAAGCTCTATTTCGAAGCTTGTGACAAGGAGAGTCGAGACGACTCATCACAAAATCTTTGAAATGCGATAGTGCGAAATATGTTTTTTTGGTGTAGGCTATGGTCATATCCATTATTCACAACTGTGGAAGATGGAGGTAGGAGCTAATGTAGACAAGCTCCATTTCAAAGTTTTGGGAAATGGGACATGGAGTGTAATGAAATGTTCACCACGAGGATCCCAAAATGTCGAAGTGAGGAATGGAAAAATGAACGCAAGAGTCTATGTAGTCAATCCAACAGTGCAAATTAATTTGAATAAGATCAAAGGGATACTATTGCACTTCAGAGTGTAACTGCTAGAAACAACTGATGGTTTCAGCCAGAGGATGAGCTCGTCTATGATAGAGAAGATGAAGAATCTCAACTGCCAGAGAAGCTGAGGAATCTCTGTATAACACCCAGTGATGATGGATGCATAGGAAAACCACCAGAGAAGCTGAAGAGTTATCATGATGATCAAGCAGAGAACTCAAAATGAGTAGGAGATGTAGAACAGAGAGAGACAACGTGGCACACAAGAGTGAAGAAGTGGTATTGTAGAGTGGCAGTGAAGACCCTGAGGTGGTGGACATTGGTGGAGGGAAGAGCATGTAGGAGGGAGGAGGAGATGGGATGCACAAGGAGCATAAAGATTATAAGAATGTCGAACAAAGAAGAGAGAGGGTTTGTTACTGTGAAGTGGGATTGACAAGTGAAGAAGGAGGCAGAGCATAGCAGAAGAGATGCACAATAGAGGAATGGTGCATTAAATGGAAATGGCATATAGTGCATAAATCGAGAAGTAAATAAAGCGTAGAGGACTGTACAGAAGACATTGATGCAGATAGAGAAACGCAGTGTAACAGAACAAGGTTGAGGCTGGTAAGCCATTGAAGAACTTTATATCACTGTAATAAGTTTTAGTAACAAAGAATTTATATTTAAGGGTGGTAGGGAGGTGCTAGGGAGGACTGTTGTACTCAAAGGTTCAAGTGGGTGCTTGAACACAGGGAATTTTAGCTTCCATCTGGTTGCAACCAGAGAAACCAGGGTGGCAGGGTGGTGCAAGGGAGTACTGTTGTTCTCTGTTTTATAGGTTGGTGCCTGTATGATTGGAAGTTGGTGCTTCCATCCAGTTGGTGCTATAACACTTGGGGAGTTGGTGCTTCCTTCTAGTTGGTGGTAGAGAAACACAGGGAGTTGGTGCTTCCTTCTAGTTGGTGCTAGAGAAACCAAAGAGTTGGTGCTCTCATCAAGTAGTAGCTTGCAAAACAAGGGTTGCAGCCTCATTATGAGTTGGTGATCATATGTATGATAATGTAAAGGATGTAAAGATTACTTGTCATATAAAGAAGAAGACGTTTTTACCCTCTATGGGTTTCCTCAGGAAATATTTGTCTCTATGTATCTCATATGTGTGATTGATGCTTAATGTGCTATTACTTATTTCCTACATTATTGTGATTGTCATTGAGTACTTTGCAAAGAGTTTAAAATAAGCATAATTGTTTAAGCATGGTAAAAATTGATTCACCCCCCCCTCTCAGTTGTCCAATATCAATACATCACACAAAGCAAAGCAACACAACATGTACGTGGTTCACCCCCACCCTGGGGCTACGTCCACCAATTCTTCTCTTCGTTATTATCTTGGGTCAAGATTCTTACAAGCACAGAGCATCCAAATCCCACTCCGCAGAGGATAGGAGATCTATGCACTTCGCTATATCCTCCTTCCTTATATTACATCACAAAGCCTTCCACAGTCTATTACAACCACTTGTAGTTAGCTCTGCAAGTCTCACATTGTATGCAGAACGCATCTATAGCTCTTGATTACATAGATCCAACTCTATCACTTAGCACAAATTGCAACTGACCTCTCAGTCTCATAGATGCCCCTCCTTACATTGCCTAGACATCTATTTATACTTTTCAAAATAGGCCTAAACATGGGTAAACCCATGGGCCAACATCCCATACCAGTTACACAATCCCCAATCCCAAAAAGGGGCTGAGATCCTACAATCTCCCCTTCATCTTGCACTCCACCTTCGACAGCCTATCGATGTCCCAAAATTAGGTCAAACATGACCAAGAATCCTCAAAACTTGGTCAAGGGCGAACACCTAGTACCATATTTTCCTGATGATTTTCGGTCTTTCCTTGAGTGTTTTGATGAATACTCCTTCGAGCACTTGGATTCATTCTATGGAGAGGATTATCAACCACCACTGTTCTTGGATTTTGATAAGAGTAAGAACATTGTTTTCCTAAAGAAGGATTCTCATGACATTTTTCTCTAGCGACCTATTATTACTTTACCTTGCTATTTCATTAAAGGAGTAATTGGGAAGTATAAGTTTTTTATTGAATTTCATCTTAAGAAAACCCTAGAATCCAAGGGTTGGTTGAAAACTACAAGTTTTTTTTCTATCATCTCAGTGTTTCAACTTTCCATTGAGATTTTTCTAGCCACCTACTAGATCCTTGTCACTCCCTTTAGAGTGCAAGAATGTCATAGGTAGCTGGTTTGTCGAGATGTTGAGTCAGTGTTCTGAAACTTGGAATTTTCATGACCCTTTCCTGAAGTGGATTGATTACTTTTCTTTCAGGTTGTCTTGGCATGGTCTTATCCCTCCCACCCACCTCCATGAGTTAGAATTTGTGATCTCTGATGATATGATATATATTCTAACCCATGACATTTTTGTGCTTGACATATTACTATTTTGGTTTATGATGAAGCACAAAGGCAGGTATCGTGGGACATTACTGGATTGTCTTCACTGGTGGTTTGACTACACCCAACATCCAGCCAACAAGTAAGTATAGGTATGTATTTTGCTTTCACATTCATACATATGATGTCTTATTTCAGTCTATATACAAATATATATGCTGGGGTGGTATCACCATCCCAATCGGTTACTGATGTTTTCTATTGAGATCAAGCAGGTCCGTAGGTTATGCCAGAGATGTTGAGGTTCTCATGCGCTCTATGGTGTGTACATGTCCCCGCGTTGGAGCTATATGTTATCCCCCACTTTTATGGATAACTAGGAGATCATGTCTCGAGGTCCACAGGTCCTAGACATGGAGTATTTAGAGTCAGATTGAATTTAGCATGGCCCTGGAGGGCCCATGTTTTCTCCCTTTCAATGCCTCTACTTTTTCAACAACAACAACATCCATCACCATCGGCTTGGTCTTGTGTCTGATCTTCAAAACCTTTGAATATGTTCATTTAATTCCTTTTGTTTCTAACAAATGCTTGGATCTTATACTTTCCCACTTGACCATGTCTGGGGGGATTCACATGATGCCCTAGTAAGCTTGTGTCCGTAGGTTCTAGTTTTCCACTAGGGGATTTCTGAAAAGCCATTGTCCCCTCCCATCATAGCACCACATTTTCATCTTGCTTCCCACTCACCTATCCCATTACACTTATTCAGGAACTAGGTTGACCTATCATTTGAGGGTTGCGCCTTACCTAGTGGGAAGAAGGGGCTAAAGGCCTAGAAGGTAAAAGCAATATGGAAAAAGATAAAATCCTTAGAATTAAAGATGCTTTGCCCAGGGATCCCTGAGAAAGCAATAAAAGGCTTCTCAGAAAGAAACAAGAGGGACCCGTAAAATAATAAAACAAGACCTAGTTAGAGGATAGGGGGTATCATCATGAGCCAACCTATTAGGTCCATGGGTACTGTTATGGGAGAATCCTTTTGCAGACAAGTGGATTCCCTCTTGGTATCTAGACTCCTAAGGCCAAGACAAAAAAGTGCTTAACATGGACACTGACATCCTTTTAGATCTAATCAAGCTAATATACGAAGGAGAAGAAGAAAGATATGTACCTTGTTAATGGCGCTTGTCCTTGCAAAGTCCAGGCTGAAATTCAATTTTGAGCTCCCATATAGATCATGTAGAAAAAACAAAGATATAATGGAATTTCTACTCTACTAAGATTATTTCAAATATAGATCCATCTACAACAAACAAATTCATGTGGAACAAACAAAAATTTGAAAGAAATAGGCCAAGCATTGATTATATTGATGAGAAAAAGTAAAAGGTGCTTACAATCCTTTGAATGAAGTTGCAACAGCTTCTTCCAACTCTCCTTGTCCAAACCCTTTGCTTAAGTAATCTACTCTGATTAAGTAATGACATCTCACTCATGATATCATAAGTTTCATATCTCCAATATTTTTCATGTACCTTTCACCGTGAGAACGCCTCCTTATATAACCTTGGAGAGGCCCAACCACTTGAGAGATCTTTGGGATAAGTTGAGGATTCTTCTCTTTCAGTTGAGGATCTTCCCTAATATCATGCCTTGACCATCTATTTGAATCCAACCACCTTCATAAATTGAGGTATTCCTCCCTAATTTGTCTCAACAAACCCAAAGCTTGCTCAGAAAAGGGTAGCACTCCCCCAAAAGGGTGCATAGAGCACTCAAACACTCCCCAAAAGAGGCCCATGGAGTGATATCACTCCTTGAATGTGGGTAGGGGAGCACTCCTCTCCAAAATCCATATTTTAGTGGTTCTTTCAGTGGCAAAAGGCTTGTACTCCATGTCAACTGATTTCTCTTCTTCAAAACTAGTCTTTGAGGTGTCTTAAGTGTCCTTATGATGTCGTTAGAGGCACAACATAGACAAGATGGCAGTATGATGTTTGCAAAACTTGCAAAACTTGTGGTCAAGATGCGACACTTGCAGATAAGATGAGACACTTACAACACTTGTAATGACTGTTATCACTAAAATTTTGTTTGCAAATGGTTACAAGAATTCAACATCGCCAAACAGTTATGAGGTCACCCATGGACCAAAAATATCACAAAAGCATTCCCAAAGGGTCAAAATTATACAACTAGTGCAAAAATTAAAGGGTGCTATGAAGACATAGGGTGCATGCGCACATGCACAAAACATAAACACAAGATTTGTGCACATGCGCACGATGTGCAACTATTGTCGCAAAAATCCGCACACCTGAGAAACGATGCATTCATGAGAGTGGTCGGCCTCCCACCCACTTCTGGTTCATCTTCCAAGTTGATTTGGCACTCAAATATGGACTGGATTTGACTAGGTGGTTTGTCAAAGACCTAGAAATGCCCTAATTAGCCTCTTTACACAGTACAAACTAGTTGGACAATACCTCAAAGGAATGCTATAAAAAGGCCATGGATACACTTCATTTTTCAAGGAATTCATAGAAAAGTTATGCTGCCATTATTCTCTTGAGGAATCCTCTATCCTTACTAAGAGTATATTTGCATCATTGCATTGGGCAATCTATCTCACCCATTGAGTGGATTAGCAAAGAATTCTTTCACCATTTTTCATTTTCATTTTCAAAGTTGTGAGAAGAGCTTATTCATGGGGGTCCAAGAGCCCTCCCTTGGAGGAAGAAGGGATTCATAGTCCTCTTTCTTCTCGGTGTTTTATTTCACTAATATCAGCCTTATCATTGGTGACATGGGTCTAATTGTTTCTTTTGTCCTTATGTCTTTATGCTCATTAATTTAGTTGTTGTTTTATTTCTTAGTTTAATTCTTAGTTGTTCTTTTGTATTTCTTTCTCTAACCCTTTTCCTTACAGTTGTCCTGCTTAGCAAACCCAACTAAGCTTGCAAGCACCTCTATTTTGCTCACAAAGGTGACGAAAGAGGTGCAACAGATTGGCAACTCCACTGGGGAAAGGTATCAATTTTCTACCTCATTTGGGTTTTTCTAGCTCTTCGTTTGGTTTATTTAACATGCAGGTGCATTAACTAGCCTAAGTCGACTTGCCAATCATCCAATTCCAAGTTGAATTGAGAGAATTCCATCTAGAATTTTCATTCACGACCATGTGTCACCTGTGCATGGATGTTTTAGCCCACATATGCACATCGTGCACACATGCGCCTAAGTTACAATTCTATTCTACGCACGTGCACCCCTTAGTTCGTTTTGGTCTATGCACATGCGCTCTGTGCGCCTCTATCTCCACTGAGACCCATGCACCTGTGTAAAAAATTCACATTGTAAAGTTTTTGAGATTTGGGGAAGGCCTTTAGCCTTCTTAAAAGTGATTTCATGCATGTTTTAAGCTGCACCACACTCAATCCCCTATTCATATAAAGGGATTAGTCAAAACACATAGGCACTTAGGGGGTTAAAATCATTATTTCCTCTTTTTCTTTCATTTTCACCACATGGATGGCTTGTTTTGACTAAAAATATAAGTTGGAAATCATTTGTAATCACATTTAACTTGCATTGGGACTAGAATTTGGACAACAATCACTTAGTATGCTCTTCTCTTGCGCCTTCAAGTGACCTTGAGAATCAAAAAAAGATTGTGGGACAATTTCATCTCCCTTAAGAAGATTAAAACCTTTAGGAGAGGAAAACAACCCTTCTTGGGACTCCTCTTAGTTTATTTTTCAAACACATCTTAAGATTGTAATGGGCCCATACATGCCCACATGCTACAAAGATAGGATAGTGTTGAAATTTACTTTCTTAGATCAAATCACTAGGGAAGTTTAAAGGTTTTGTAACAGGCCCATACATGCCCACATGATCACAATCTAGGATAGTTTCAAAGATTTTCTTAGATTAAATCACAATAGGGAGTTAAAGGAATAGTAACGGACCCACATGTCCACATGCTAGCTTTCTAAGGACTTTTGAATTATGCAAGGTTGTAACAAAGACACTTAGTTAATTAGGTAATCAACACTTGTAAGGACCAAGCGAAGTCCACATGCAGCAAGGTGACACCTAATTCATTAAAAAATTGGCACACTTTCACTCATTCACACACAAAAGTCACTTATCACTCACATAGCTTCTTCTTGAAATGTGGAGGTCAAAGTAAGTTTCCTCCAAAGGGATTCCGAAACACCCCACGCTTTTCTTGACGAAACTATCCACTCCTATCTAATTTCAACGAGGTTGGTTCACACCCCCAACCTCTGAAACCACTACATCTAAATTTTTTATAAAAAATCACTAAGTTTTCCTCCACAGGAGGTGCCAAAAGAATTTTTTTAGTCTAGGTAGGATTTCGGGGATAGGCATCCAAATAACTCTGCGTCATCTGGTTCTCACATTGTCAAAACCATAGAAGTTGTCAAATAGGGAACTGAAAATCCTCCAAGTCAAGTGTTTCTAACACCATAAGGTAGGGAGATACCCATGAAGGTTTGAAGGCCGAGGTCTAGTTGTTCTGTGTGTCCCCCCTTGAGGCACCCACCTCTTGGATAGGATCCAGCCCGTGACCCATTTCTTAGGCTGAAAATCTAAATGCAACACTTTGACCGAGGTACCTAGTGACCAAAATTTTAGGACATCTACCCAGGTGGCAATTGTGGGCTGCAATTGCACCTTGATTGGATTTTGTGTGGATATTGGGAAATATCCCTAGCTCTTACAAGATATTCCCCCTTTACCCCTCATTATAACCGATTATTTCATCCTTCACTAGTCTCTCTTCTGGTGACTTTAGACCTCACTGCTGAGTACTATTGGAAGGTCGAGTGCTATTTGAGAGGAAGGAAATTACTTATTCTTAGGACATGAGCATTTGTTTTCTTTACTTCCCCACACGGACAAAACCCACTTATCCACATATATGCTTCTTTTTCAAACCGCTTTATGTATGATGCACTTCTGATTACATTTTGATTTGGATATATATATTGTGTAAAGTTCAAAATTTGCAACAAAGGCTCTTGTTTCTTTATTACTCTCACCACCATTTGCACACATTCACTTAGCTAGTTGGACATCATAGGGGACCTACAAAATCCCCATCGTTCCTGATGCTTGCTAAACTTCCCTCTTATCTTAGGGGGAGTGTCTAGCCTTTCCCACTCATCGACACCACCTTCACACACTCCTGTGAGTGCTACTATATTAGGATCAGCTTTTCTTGGTTCCACACTACTTGGGTCCACTTCCCAAGTCCCTCCGTCCACCCGCTATCCTTTACATGGAAGTAGAGGACCAACTTCCTCTCAAGGGGGAAGTACCAACCCACCTAGCCTCCCTCAAGGGTCAGGTTCACAACATGCTTACACCATGGCTAGAGATAATCCTTCCCCCCCACTGCAGATGCCATATTTGGCCCCTCTCAACATACCAAATCTAAGCAAACTCACCAATGATCCTATATTGCATGACCCCACATGGCCTGTAATTCCCACCAAACCACCTTCAATCATCCCCAAGTTTGAAGGAAAGGTAGTAGAGACCCTGCCAACCATGTTATGACTTTCCACCTATGGTGCTCTTCCAACATTTATCATGGATGATTCCATTAGACTACGATTATTTCAATGCACACTCATTGGCTCATCAGCCAAATTGTATGTAGATGAAAAATCAGGGTCCCATGCGAATTTTGAGTCCTTGGCCAAAGAATTTTTGACCTTCTTCCAATTACCAATCCGCCATGACAATGGTATTGAACTACTTTCTAATTTCAAACAAACCTCAGCCACACATATTGCTGATCACATTCACGAGTGGCATAGATGACATAGTTTATGCAAAGCTGAAACTTCCAAGCAACAATGCCTTGACTGGTTTCTTAGATCACTTGTCTCTCTCCTCGGTAAGGATGTAGCTTCCACCTTCCCTCAATTAGAAGGAGAAGCCATCAGTAAGGCTCAAAAATACGACCTCATCTATTCATAGTCAGGGTACTTATACACAGTACTTCCTGACCTCCCCAAACCAGTGCCATTCGATCAAGACAAACCCGGGATGTCTCACTCAGTAGATGAATTGATTGGTGATACCACACACCATAGTCCTCAACCCCAACCACCACCAATGTATGGAACACCTCAATATATGTTGGCATATGGGGGCACCTCCTATTACCCCCCAACCCCTTATCAACAACCATACCCTGTTGCTATGCCTCCACCCATCAGTGGGCCACCGCCGACAACCCCCCATACACCCACCTATTCAAACAAGTTCAGGTACCCCCTCTACCTCAGCTTATAGTACTAGTGAAAGCACCACACCTTCCTATGTACCTTATGGATCGTTACCCCCATAGAATCCATACTTTCCATTTCCTAGTCCCGCACAACCCATGGCTCCCCCACATCCTCACGCTGGGGTGAATTTTGTTCAACCCTCTCCTATTCAACAATATCAAAATTTTGAATAGTTGAATACGACAATTCTGACCCACCCATCGAACAATGCCAAAAAGAAAGGAAGAAAAAGGAACAATAAAAACCTAGGCCATGGCAGGAATCAACCCCAAAAAAACCAAACGGTTGGGGGAAACCAGAACCAAGGGAATCAAAACCCCCAGGGGGGAAATAACAATAGACGTCAAGGGAGAAATAATAATACTATCAAGACCAGTTTCCCTTGTGCCCTTTGTGGTGAGTTCGGTCATTATAATCATCATTACCCCCAAATCATTGATTTTAAATGGCTGAAAGACTCAGGCAGTCTACCGCATCCTCCAGCACTGCCTGCCCCTCAACAGGCCCCACAAAAATATGTGAAACAACCCCCCCATCCATGATGCAGAATCCTATTCCACACCAAGGTGTGATAAAAACCCAAAAGGACACACAACCTCCCCTGCCTCAGGTAGGACAGTACCTCAATCCAAACAATCCAGTAGATCACATGATCCTCCTCACCAACGAGGAAGAAATCCTACTGCAAACATGTAATCGTCAGTATCATACACCTACTGAATCTTCTCCCATTCCTCTAGAAACAATCCCCACACCAACGGGACCCCCGTTGGTGATCCATTGCCCTAACACAAAACCACCTCTTCGTATCCCTCACATCCCATTGTGTAGGAATGTCCACAACCCACAAGCTAGGGAAACTCATAATTACAGTTTGGTTGATGACTTAGCACAATCCCCGACTACCATGTCAGTCTTAGAAATCCTTCAGAATTGTCCCACTCAGTGGAAATCATTACTTTCCTCCTTAGGGGTAGTCGACCCCACAGATACTCGACTCATTACATTTTATCTCGACAGTGGAGAACCTCGCTTTCCTGCCTTGATCACTTTTCAAATCCTAGTGAAAATATGGAACATCACAGGTCATCGGTGTATCATCGATGAAGGTGCAGCTACATGCATTATGTCCAAATATGTATGGCAGAAACTTGGTTCCCTTGAACTCATACCCTCTGCCATTACCTTATGAGCTTATGATGGATGACCATCATCTCCTGAAGGGCTCTTCCAAAATGTCCCCGTAGAACTCGGGGGCAAGACTATTCTCATCGACATCAAAGTTATCGATGCCCCACTCGATTATAATATCCTGTTCGATCATAGCTACATGTACGCTATGAAGGCAATTGCCTCTTCCGTCTTTCTAACAATGATGTTTCCCCATAATGGAAAGATCCTTACCATTGACCAAGTCTCACATTACGAGCCTAACCCTTCTGCCGACATCGATAACATTCTTCCTCTCATCCACACAAGTCATGATGGGTACCCACTCATCAAAATGGGTCCCAGAATTTTCAAAGATCCATCATTGGTAGGAACTTACCATGGGGAACCACCCCTCCTTCATCCTTCCAATCAATTATGTGTTGTATCATCTAATGGAATTGACATAGAGGATACCCTTCCTCCTAAGGAGGCTTCTATCATATCTGATGTCCCATTAGTCACATAGCTTCCCCCTCATGAGGCTCTTGCAAACTCATCAACCCCACTAGTCCATGATTTCACCCCTCCCTAAGGTCATATCCCAGTTTGGGAGACAATTCCCCAAGCCATCACTCAAATCCCCTTCTTTTACCTTCCACCTAGCATCGAAGCTTTCCAAGTACCCGCAATGCATACCCTCCCTAATATGGTTTTAGCAATTCTAGTTTGGTATTTACATCCACCAGAGATGGTCCCTCGACCATCCCTTCCCCCCCAAATGGATGGAATCCCAGTGATGATTCCCATACTCACTCCTACCATACCCTCTCCACCCCCACTCACTACTCTCCCTATTACAGCTGGGGGAAAAAGAAAGAGGAAGGAGCCCATAGCTCCACTTTCCCTGTGTGTCCAACCCCCTTGTGCACTATGTGAGAAAGATGGACACCAAACCAACAACTGCCCATCTCTACCAAATTTACAGAACTTGATTCCACTCAATCAAACTCCATCAACACTCGCCACCATAGCAAGTACTGTCGTTACTGCCCCTCACTCAAGTAGTAAAGGGCTGCAAACCAAATTTGCTTGTACTATATGTTATGAATATGGCCATTATACACACCATTTCCCAGCACTGTGACGCTTTCGACAGACATTAGCCACAGTACGCCAAAGCTTTCAAAGCAAACCCAATACAACTTCGTCATCCATACCAAAAATCACTGACATCCATTATGTCACAACTTCAGTCAATGAACGTATGAGATTCTCTTTCTCTCTATGTGAATCCTTAGATCATTTTACATACCAGTGTCCTATGATCATTGAATACAAGCAACGCTAATTGACCCTGCTTCAACGACCCACAGAATCGATGGTTGACCTTACCTCGTCACTAGATATTCTTCATCTCATTTCTCTTGAACCCAAGGCCCTCCTAATGCCTCCGTGGTTCTTGGATGACTTATCCAAGGATTCACCCCTAAATCCCCCCAATTCCCTCACTCATTTCCCTATGGAAATTGTACATCCAATTACCACGAGTGCTCCTCAGTATTTTGATATTTGGTTTATGTCGAGCGAACCATCACAATTCCATTGTGACGTTCCCCCTACTTCTTCATCACTAGGGGGCAGCCACATGACAATAGTCACCGATATCACTCTTCACGACCCCTTGTATTCCCATCACTTCCACTGTGACGAGGAAATAATCGAAGAGTTAAACACCCCTGACTACCCATGGGATGTGCTCCACCACTGAGCGCTCTTCTTTCCACAAGAATCCTCCACACCTCCTAACCAACACCCCATATACGCAGTCGAAACCAAGGATTTTATCCCATCAGGGCATATCAACTGGTTCAACAACCCCATTCCTGCCCCTGATGCTTTTGAAGAAGGCAACATGGCCAACAATTCCCCGACCATCAAAATTGACATTTCCATCAAAAATGGCATCGTCGAGGAAATCACTATTGGAGCCACTTGCACTCAGGAAGAAATCACCGCCTATAAAGCCCTCTTCTAGGAATATCGATATATTTTTGCCTGGTCATACATAGAAATTCCTGGCCTTGATCCCTCTATCGTCAAACATTGCATCGACACCTAGCCCAACATTATACCAGTTCGTCAAAAACAATGACCGCTACACCCATCCAAAGCAGTGGCCATCAAAGCGGAGATTGACAAATTACACACGGCTGGGTTCATCTACCCCATTGCCTATACCTCATGGGTTTCCAACCCTGTACCCGTTAATAAAAAACAAGGCACTATCTGCATTTGCACGAACTTTCACGATCTCAATCACGCACCACCACTGAGCACTCTTCTTTCCACAGGAATCCTCCACACCTCCTAACCAACACCCCATATACACGGTTGAAACCAAGGATTTTATCCCATCAGGGCATATCAACTGGTTCAACAACCCCATTCCTACCCCTTATGCTTTTGAAGAAGGCAACATGGCCAACAATTCCCCGACCATCAAAATTGACATTTCCATCAAAAATGGCATCGTCGAGGAAATCACTATTGGAGCCACTTGCACTCAGCAAGAAATCACCGCCTATAAAGCCCTCTTCTAGGAATATCGAGATATTTTTGCCTGGTCATACACATAAATTCCTGGCCTTGATCCCTCTATCGTCTAACATTGCATCGACACCTTGCCCAAGATTACACCAGTTTGTCAAAAACAACGACCGCTACACCCATCCAAAGTAGCGGCCATCAAAGAAGAGATTGACAAATTACGCGCGGCTGGGTTCATCTACCCCATTGCCTATACCTCATGGGTTTCCAACCCTGTACCTGTTAATAAAAAACAAGGCACTATCTGCCTTTGCACGGACTTTCACGATCTCAATCATGCATGTCCCAAAGACAACTTTCCAACACCTTTCATCGATCAAATTATCGATGACTATGTAGGCCATGAGGCTCTATCCTTCATGGACAATTTCTCTAGTTATAATCAAATCCAAATTCACCCAGCCGATCAGTACAAAACCTCATTTACTACCCCTTGGGGTACTTTTTCATATCGTGTCATGCCATTTGGACTAAAGAATGCTGGTGCAACTTTCCAATGGGCTATGACATACATTTTTCACGATCTGGCTCATATCATCCTCGCATACTTGGACGACCTCATAGCTCGATCCAAGAAATGCACCCAACATCTTGATGATTTATGGATCATCTTCCAACGGTGCCGTCAGTACAACATCTGCTTGAATCCCCTCAAGTGCGTATTCTTCGTCACTGTAGGGCAGCTTCACAGATTCATCATTTCCCAAAGAGGTATTTCTATGGACCCCCTCAAAGTCCAAGCTATCACTGAAATTCCACCTCCCCGAAATCTACATCAATTCCAGAGCCTCCAAGGAAAGGATAACTTTCTACGGCAATTTGTTCCAGACTACGCCACTCGCGCACATAGTTTCCTTCGCTTACTATGCCACAACATCCCATTTTACTGGGATTAACATGCCCAAAAGTCATTTGATGATATTAAAATGGTGCTCTCCAATGCCCCTTTAATTAGTGCACCTGACTACAATCACGACTATATCCTCTACATATCAGCCTCAACCGTCTCAGTAGCAGGAGTTCTCGTTCAAATCAATGATGATGATCATGAGCATGTCATTTATTACATTAGTAAAAACCTCTTAGGGTCACCCTTGAAGTATAAATAGGAAGAGAAACTAGCCTTGCAGTCGTCCTCCCAGTCCAGAAACTGCATCATTACATTCTGCTTCGCACAACTAAGGTCGTAGCAGATTCCAACCCTATACAATACTTTCTCAATTGTCAACAAATTAATGGCAAATTTTCCTGATGGATCGTTATCCTTCAGGAGTACGATCTTGAATTCTCAATACCCAAGAGCAAGAAATCCCTCATCCTCCCCGAAATTGTCATAGCCTTCCCCTCTGACACCACCAGTGCACCCGTCAATGCCAACTTTCCCGAAAAACACCTCTTGTACATCACTTCAGATGATCCTTGGTACGACGACCTCCTCATCTACCTCTGAACTCAAAATTTTGGTAACCACCTTTCATAAGATGATCATCGTTGTATCCGCCATTAGGCCCCCCACTACCTCCTCATTGGAGACATCTTATACCGACGAGGGGTCGACACCATTCTTCATCGATGCCTGACCATTGACGAGGCCGATAGAGTCTTGAAAAATTTCCATAGTGGCGCATGTGGGGGCCATATTTCAGGAATATCCACTGCCCAGAAGATCATCCAAGCAGGTTACTTTTGGCCTACCTTATTTCATGATCACATTCATGCCATGAAACGATGAAAGAAGTGTCATATTTACGCCAACAAAGCCTGAGCACCACCTACTCTTCTTCATCCAGTCATCACTGCCGACCCTTTTTGTAAATGGGGCATTGACTTCATGACTTGTAATCCCCCCTCCAACAATGGACACAAATAGATTGTGGTCGCAGTCGATTACTTCACAAAATGGGTGGAAGCTATGCCCACCTTCAACAATACCGCTGACACTGCAGTGCATTTTTTCTTTAACCATGTCATATCTCACTTTGGAGTACCACTCCAACTCATTTCCGATCACGAGAAACACTTCAAGAATGATATTTTCGTCGAACTATCATCTTGGTTAGGATTCTCCCATGATTTTTCCTCACCATATTACCCTCAGTCTAATGGACAGGTCGAAGCAGTTAACAAGGTCCTCAAGACCATGTTACAGCGCATGGTTAACAAACATAAGACCAATTGGCATCACATGTTATATTTTGTGCTATGGGCTTACCGTACGACCATGAAAACAACCACTGGTTTCACACCATTTCATCTAGTCCATGGGGTTGAGGCCATTCTACCCATTGAGTGAGAAATTCCCACCTTATAGACCACAACTGATCTATTACCCGAAACTGCTCCAATGGAGAAATGCTTGTTGACCTTAGAGTCCCTGAATGAAGATCGATGATCTTCATTACAGAACAATGAGGTAGCTAAAAAATGATCAAAGGCCACTTTTGATCAACATGTCAACCTTTGCTCATTTCATGAAGGCAACCTCATCTTTGCTTATGATATCGCTCATGGTACCTTTGACCATGGAAAATTAGATCACTATGGCATGGACCATACATTATCCAACATTACCTCACCAAAGGCGCATACATCCTTCCCTCTCCTGAAGGCCTCTCTCTCAAAGAACCTGTCAACGGGTTATAGTTAAAGAAATTTTATGCGTAAGCATAACAGTTCTACTTTAGGTTATTTTATTTTATAGTGTTTTTAATATTTTTTCCATCCCTCAAGTCTAAACTATCATTTATGCTATTGACATATGCTTCCTCCATCGACCTACCACATCGGTTATGCCAATAGCACTAGCTGTTGGACACAAAATCTTGCTTCGGCCGCTTGGGATCTCTACACCCCCTCACATGAAATGCTCCATTCGAGCGACATATGTTTGGGTTCAGTGACCAACAACCAAGCCGAATACACTGTCGTCATTGGCCTCGTGGCCGATGCCCAACATCATCGTATTCATCACATTAGCGTATTGCTTGACTCTCAACTAGTCGTTGTCCAACTCAACAATGTGTACCACGTACGTGATCCTTACCTCTTTTGCAAATACCTGCAGGTTAGACTTTTATCTCAACATTTTGATTCCATTACATTTACACATATTCCAAGACAATTGAATCAAATAATAGATAACTTAGCTAATATTGTGTTAGACTGGCATATATCACATCAAGATACCTCTACACATACATAAACATATCAACAACCTGTCACAGCATATACATAGATTAGACATCATCAAACATTAAACAAACATGTAAACATCACATAGATCTCAAAAATGTATACTCATGTATATATAAGTTGGTCCACAGTGCCATCCAAATGTTTACATACAAAAATACAAGTATCTGTAGGCCAGTGAAGCACCTCGGTACAAAATGGGCTCACATCCTATATACAAAAATACAAAAATACATAGAGCACCACTCAAGGTGCCTCTAGAGAACCACCTCTTGCCCCTCCCTTAGGTGGTGGTCCCCCACCCACTACTAGTCCCTCCTGACCAGGAGGTAACCGTTCAGTCATAGCAACACCTGCTACTGCTGCTTGTCGTAGCATGACCCACCATGGTGGAAAAATCTCCACACACTACTCCAAGATGCCCTCATCCTGGATACATGACCACATGCCTTCAGGCACACCCTGTAGCACCACATCTAGGCGACGACGTATTCCCTCAAAATCTGCTCCAGCATCCATCGGAGGAGCATGTGATGGCCCGACACCTGGGTCATCAAACCAGTGTCTGCTCATTGCCCTCTCAGGCTTAGCTAGTCTCGCTTCAGCATCCTCATGTCGATGTCTCTCTCCTCCCCACAGCCCTCCCCACAACTATCTCCCCATATCCTGGTGAGTCGGTGCCCTCAGCAACGCAACCTCGCACCTGCGAGGTTCCACATCTGCACATTCAAACAAACAAAAGATAGTATTAGCATCTATACCAAATACGCATGTCATGCTATCTCAAAAAACATATATATATAACTCATCAACATACTGTTATCGATATTTCTTGTAGGGGCAGGCTACAACACAAAAGAATGGGTTAAAACCCACTTGTCCAAAGTTTCAGATGCTAATGCGCCCATGATTAAATGAAATCCAAGTCTGGACGGCAAGGATCGTAGCGCCCGAATCAACGGTGCATATTGGATTCCGGACCCCCCTTGCCTTTCTACCTTTAAGCGGGGGGGGTCCGGAATTGGGGGCACACCTCTCCAACGCCCCAGATTAGTGCGCCCAGATCAACGACGATGAGGACAATTCTGGACCCCCCCTGCCTTTCTACCTTTAAGCGGAGGGGGGGGGTTCGAAATCGCGAATGAAGCTTTTTGACGGTCGAGATTTCAACACCCGGATCAACGGCGCTCATGCAATCCTATCGTTCTCAGCTGCTCTGCGTTTAGCCTGCGTGGGCCCTTCTCCCATCATGTCATCTTCCCTCCCACCTTTCTCCTGCTACTGTGTGTCATCCATCCGCCCCCCCACTTTCGTCCAGGTGGCCCATCCTCCGTCTCATCGTCCACTCACCACCTGCCATATGTCCCGCTCCTTTCCACATCGGCCTCTCGCCAAAGAGCAAGTCCACTATCCCTCGTCTTCCTCCTCTTCCGCCTATTTTCTTCCACCATGTGCCCTCTTCTATCGCTCTTCCCACACCACGCCATTACTCCTATCATGCGCCCCATTCTCCGCGCTGGCCTCCATACCTATCCATCAAGCCGTTCAGTTATTCCAAGTGGCATCACGAGAAGTCTTCCGTATCTCAAAGTGTTGAGTTGGCTAGATCGTCTTCAATCCCCAGGAAGCAGTTATTGAAGTGGTTGGTGGTGGTTAGACATCGTCTCCACCATAATGGGGACGTCATGTAATCAATTAAAGGCACGTCGATTCGCCGATGAAACTGTCAGAAGATCGATCGCGTCTGCCATAAGTTGCATGACCATTCAAAGATTGCGGCCGCAGATTGTCAGAAGCCATGCAGACGCAAAGCTTTCAATGCAGTTTCTTGGTTCCACTGCTGTTGTTGTTTTGAGTATATGTAGGCATTTTCACCATTTTTGTATCTATTGATGGTAGAGTTAAGCTCCCGACTATAAAGTTTCAGCAAATATTCTAGTTTCCTGATTATGCCTCTGTGTTTGAGATTTCTTGGTTTATAACAAACAACTCTCTCTTTCCATCTATCTTTCATCTCATGTCGGAGGGTTCACAGTTGAATGATTCACGTGGATTGTTACAGTTATGTTATGATAAAGGATTTGTTGTGACATTATTGTATTCTCTGGTTTTCTGTGTTTGAATATAAAGGATGTTGTATTCGAATGCTTTCTTCTCCAGTCTGATATGAACCTGAGGTTTATGACAGACCTTCGCACTCTTCTCATGAAAGTCTTCCCCCTTACTCACCCTTTACTACAACTCACTATTTGGATTTTATCAAGACCTCACTTGTTCATGCATGCCCAGCCTAGTTTCTGAGTTGAAACAATATTGTTCTGAGTTTCCCTCCATTTGATCACCCTTTCAAACAAATCGTGACATTAAACTGATGGGCGTCAGGCTCTGCTCCTGCAAGCAATCCAGGAGTGACCTCCGCCACCAACATTTCTGGTGCCGTTGCCGGGGACGAAGTTGAATATTTTCCCTGGGATTGAACGACAAAGATTAAGCTGATTCTGAAGGTGCATCAAATATCAGAACTTGAAGATTTCTACTTTGCACCTGGTGACTCCACTGCGGCGAACCCGTTGGATTAGTTGTGGCTTCCGGCGGCAGACACACGTGGTACCATCCACAACTGCCTCTAGCTACTACTGAAGAAAATCTGGAGGTGATTCTCAGAAGAGGAAAGGCTCCTCAAGAAGAAATCTTCATATCTGAATCAAGTATTTCCCTAGCCCCCTCTGTAAGGACTCCATTTTCTTATTCTCAACTTCCTAGTCATCCTTCCTCTGAGGTTTCCCATTTTCTCAATTTTGGGAGTGTTCCTGCTGATTTTTCTCCTCCTGGTCTAGTATCAGAGGAAGAAATCCTTGTCACTCCCCCCTCCCTGGAAGTTGTGCCTCAGTACAGACCTTAGGCCTCAGAAGGTTTTACTACTTCTCCTTTTATTGCTACTACTACACAGAGAGAAACACCTGCACATTCGGGTCCCTTAGACCTCTCTCTGTTTTCCCCCTCGTCTCTTGTGAGGACCTCTTTGCCTACATCTCTCGTTTGCACTCCTTCTCCTCCAAGTTCTTTTCCACCTAATATCCCTATGGCTAGTGTTAATCCTCCTTCGAGTAGAATGGATGCCATAGTCACTGCTAGATATGCTCCTTTGGTCCTACCCCATCCTATGAATCCTCTCCCTACTGGAGACTACTTGAAATATATGCCCAAGTTCACTGGGGAAGGAGACATAACTGCAGAAGAGCACTTGGCTGCTTTCTACAGTTATGCAGACAATATGAACATTGAAAACAAAGATGTCTAGATGAGAGTCTTTGTTCATAGCTTGGATGGTGAGGTGAGGAAGTGGTTCAGGGGATTGGCCCCTGGATCTATTGCTAGAATTGAAGCCCTGGATACTGTTTTCCTGAGGTAGTGGGGAGATAGAAAAGATTACATATATTACATGACTGAGTTTGGGTCGCTAAAGAAGAAGGAAGGAGAGTCAGTCTCTAACTTTTCCAAGAGATTCAATAAAATGTACAACAAGATTCCTGCAGAGATAAAACCCTCAGAGGCCTCCTCTCAAATTTCCTATGCTGGTGCTTTTGACCCAGATTTCTGTCTCCTATTAAGGGAAAGAAGAGCCACTTCCTTAGCCCAAATGTGAGATGCAGCTATAGAGGTGGAATCCAATATATTAGCAGCTGACAGACTGAGGACCAGGGCTGACACAGACAGAAGAAATGGAAAGTCAGAAGTCTCGACTTCCGACCCATCACCGCCCCACCCTCAAGTAAATGAGATGACCCAGGTGGTGAACTTTCTGAAAGAAGAAATGGAGAGATTGAAAGTAGAAAGAAAACAAATGAACAAGGGCCCTCAGAACACTGATAACAGAAAAGGTTTCAGAAGACCAAACAATTTTGCTCCTCCAACTATGCATAAAGAGAAGGAAAGGGACAGAGATGACCAAAGGATTCAGGCTCCCTTCCATAACAATTTTGTGGCTGATGAAGAAGAAGGAGAAATAGATGAGCCTGAGCCTAAAATTCAATCTGTAGAAGTCACTCCTCCTTTCCCCCACCTAACTCAATCAGCATATGAGGAGTCTCTCATGAACAGTCAGCTGAATGAACTAAGCAAGGGAGACAAGGTTAGCGGTGGTCGAGGCATATATAACCTAAGATCCGAAAAGAAAGTAGCAACACCTGGTATTCCTGAGCCATCCACCAGAACAAAGAAGCCTGCTGATGAGGTAGCAGATAGCCACAGAGGTAAGAAGGCCCAACTCCCCTCTCCCATTGTCCAAAATCATGTTCCTGAAATTAGAGAAATTCCAAAACTCACATCCTCTTTTAATTTCGAGCATGAGATTCAAAAAATCAGAATCCCTGTGCCCCTCACTGAGCTAATTAAACATGGTGAATTTAAAAAGCGTTTCTTCGACCTCTTGAAATCTGAAGCCTCAGGCCCCTCTACAGACTTCATAAACCTCCAAGATGAAAAGCTAGTAGTTGTCCTAGGACCCATGGTAGAAGACAGAGATGACTCATCCCCTCCCTTCTACACCTCCCTGAACATACATGACAAGGTACTGCACAATTGTTTGATGGATTCAGGAGCCTCTCACAACCTCATGCCTAAAGCTGTCATGGAAGAATTAGGACTGGAAGTCACCCGAGCCTATCACGACCTTTATTCTTTTGACTCCAGAAGAGTGCAATGTCTGGGAGTTATCAAGGACCTGGTAGTCTCCCTATTTCAGCTGCCCATGAAAAGTATGCTCATGGAAATTGTGGTAGCTGATGTTCCCCCCAAGTTTGGCATGATGTTGTCAAGGTCTTGGATTAAGAGGCTTGGAGGGACGTTACAGATGGACCTCACATATGCCACCATCCCAGTCTTTGGGGGAGAACATAGGATATTGTACAAAGAAGCTCAGCTGGCCTACATTGTCAGTGATGAAGCAGACCCTACTAATCACCCCATCTTTGCACTTGAAACTGGCTTAGGGTCTAGCTTGTTACAGGTCATTGAGATCCCTGAGGCCCCTTTGCAAATAAAAAAATAGCCCACTATCAATCAGGAACTTCCTCCTCCAATCACCTATGTTTGGAAAATGTTCTTTGATGGAGCTTCTTCCAATATAGGTGCAGGCGTCGGAGTGGTACTCAGATCCCCCTCTCAAGAGACCATATCTCTGTCATACAAGATGGAATTTGAAGTCACCAACAACGTGTCAAAGTATGAAGCTCTGGTTCTGGGATTAAGAGCTGCAAAGGAGATGGGAATTAGGGAAATGGCTGTGTTTGGAGATGCAGAACTCATTGTCCAGCAGGTCAAAAATGTTTACCAGGCTAAGCACCCTCGACTCAAGAATTACAGGAATGAGGTATGGGACCTAGTTGATAATTCTTTCTTGGATTTTAACATCTCTTTCATTCCAAGGGAAGAAAATGCTCCAGCCGACTTTCTAGCCTTTTCGGCTAGTTTGTGCGAAGTTCCTACGCCACCCACTGCCCAATTTGATGTCGAGATAAGATATAGGCCCACTGTACCAGACAATGTCAAACATTGGAAGGTATTTGAAGATGATCAGGAGATCGAAAAATTCCTCCAACCCATTGATGACTTTTTTGCATTACACATAGATGAGGACCCTGACACGGAAGATGAAAATCTGCCTGGGGAGTTTTTGAATGAAATTATTGACCATCAGATTATTCAACTACCGAACAATCACATACCAAAGGGTCTAATCCCATTAGAAATATTGTTCGATGGGAATGATGTGGTAGTAAGGGGAAGAGTTTCTGGTGATAGTACTGACACAACTGAGTGCAACATAGGCACACCAGAGGAGCCCAAGCTGGTCTAGCTGTCAAAAAGTCTGATCGAGTAGAAGATCGAATATACTAAGCTACTGAAGGAGTTTGATGATGTGTTCGCATGGACCTACAAAGACCTCAAGACATACAACACGTCAATCATTGAGCACAAGATCCCCAAAAAAAGGCTAAGCCATTCAAGCAGAAGCTGAGACAGATAAATCCCATGCTACTACCTGTCATGGAGAGAGAAGTGAAGAAGCTACTAGATGCCCAAATCATTGTCCCCTTGAGATACTCTGACTGGGTGGCCAATTTGGTCCCGGTAAGGAAGAAAAGTGGCGAAATCAGACTCTGTGTTGATTTCATAAACCTGAACAAGAGCTCGAGGAAGGATAATTATCCCTTGCCCAACATGGAGCACATATTGCAGAAGGTCACTGGTGCTTCTAGAATATCCATGATTGACGGTTTCTCAGGTTACAATCAGATATCAGTCATGCCTGAGGACAGAGAAAAGACAACCTTCACCACTCCATGGGGGAAATTCATGTATGCCAAGATGCCTTTCGGACTGATGAATGCAGGAGCAACATTTCAGCGAGCCATGGACATAGCCTTTATCGGAGAAAAAGATAAGTTCGTGGTGATTTACTTAGATGACATAACAGTCTTTTCCAAGACTGATAAAGAACACTGCTACCACTTGAAGAAGGTTTTTCTGAAGTACCGAAGGTATGGCCTGTCTTTAAACCCTAAGAAAACATTGTTTGCTATGCAAGAGGGAAAATTACTAGGCCATATAGTGTCAGCAGAGGGGGTGAGGATTGATCCTGGTAGGGTAGAAGCTCTTCAGACTCTGTCACTTCCCAGGTCTAAGAAGGAGGTCCAAGCCTTTTTGGGGAAGATAAATTTTCTGAGGAGATTTGTTTCAAATTTTGCTGAGCTAATGAAACACATCACAGCCATGCTCAGAAAGGGAAATGAAGTGAAATAGACTGCTGAACCTAGGGAGTCTTTTGTCCAAATAAAGAAGGCATTGACTGAGGCTCCTGTGCTAATCAGTCCAGATTATTCTAAAGATTTTCTGATATTTTATTTTGCTTTCTGTGACACAGTAGCGGCAGTTTTGTTGCAGAAAAATGATCAAGGAAAAGAACAGTCTATTGCTTTCTTTAGCAAGGCGCTAAGAGATGCAGAGCTCTGGTACGATATCATGGAGAAGCAAGCTTATGACTTGGTGAAAGCTCTCAAAGCTTTCAGAGTCTATGTCTTGCATTCAAAGATCATTGCATATGTCCCTTCAGCTTCTATGAAGGACATCCTCATACAACCTGACATAGACGGGAGAAGAGGTAAATGGATCGCCAAGATCCTAGAGTTTGATCTGGAGATTAAGCCCACCAAGCTGATAAAGGGGCAAGGTTTAGCCAAGTTGATGGTTGAATCAAATTGCAGAGACTTGGGAATCAATTTCATCAATGAGCAGGCTGAGTCATCCAACAGGAGTTCCCAAAGCACTGTACCACTAGTAGCATGCCCCTGGTACAAAGATATCTTGTATTTTTTGCAAGAGTTGAGGCCTCCTGATGGGATGGAAAAAGGCAAGGCAAGAGCATTAAAGCTCAAAGATGTTAGATATTGCCTCATAAACCAGGCCTTGTATTGGAAGGACCCCCAGGGGGTATTACTGATGTGTCTGGACCCACAGCAGGCCCAGAAGGTTATATTCGACTTCCATAGTAGTCTATGTGGAGGTCATTATTTTTGGAAGACCACAGCTCACAGGATCCTTCGAGCTGGGTATTACTGGCCCACCTTATTTCTTGATGTTTGCAGGGAAATTAGAGCTTGCCTTAAATGCCAGAAATTCTTAGGAAAGCAACAGCCAAAATCCCTGCCATTGAAACCTGTGGTGGTCTCAGCACTCTTTCAGCAGTGGGGATTGGACTTCATCGGGGAAATTCATCCCCCCTCAAGCGGCCAGCACCGATGGATTCTGACAGCAACTGACTACTTCACTAAATGGATAGAAGCTGTCCCCACCAGAAGCACTTCCCACAAAGTAATCATCAGCTTCTTGGAAGACATCATAGCTAGATTTGGTTGCCCAAGTAAAATTGTCACTGACAATGCTTCCCCATTTCGGTTTGAGCCTCTGGTAAAGTTTTGTGAACAATTTGGAATTTCACTGATTCACTCCACTCCCTACTATCCTCAAGGAAATGGACTGGCAGAGTCCTCCAATAAAATCCTAATCAAGCTTATCAAAAAGCTACTAGAGGACAATAAAAGGGCCTGGGACTCAAAGCTCAAATTTTCTCTGTGGGCCGATCGGGTGACAACAAAGAAATCGCTGGGCATTTCACCTTTCCAGCTGGTTTATGGAATAGAGGCCGTTTTCCCCACTCAGCTCACCTTACCTGTGGCAAGTCTCCTCCAAGATTACGAGGGAGAACCTAACCATGTACTCAGAAGAATTCATCAGATGGTAGAAGTGCAATAGGTTAGAGAACAGGTCCTGGACAAAGCTTACATTCATTAGCAGAAGACCAAGCAGGCTTTTGACAGGAAGAGCAAAAAGAAGGAGTTTGAGATGGGTGATTTGGTGCTCAAGTGGGATGCACCCAGACAGGAAAAGGGCAAACACAGTAAATTTGATGTCCTCTAGTTTGGGCCTTTCAAGATCCTTGAAGCATTTTCAAACAACACTTACAGGTTGCAGGATCTGGAAGGCAATGAAGTTTTTAGTGGCCCAGTCAATGGGCATTTCCTAAAGAAATGTTTTCTATGAGCCACAGTTGGCTCTTTTCATTTTGTTTTGTAAATATTGTTTTTGTTTTTCTTTTCCAGACTAATAAATGACTCCATAGCCCAATAGAAAAGGCACTAAGTTTGCAAAAGAGTTCTTAGAGCATCATAGGGATGACTCTATCCCCCATGGAGCCAAATGTTATCGATATTTCTTGTAGGGGGAGGCTACAACACAAAAGAATGGGTTAAAACCCACTTGTCCAAAGTTTCGGATGCTAATGCACCCATGATTAAATGAAAGCCAAGTCTGGACGGCAAGGATCGCAGTGCCCGGATCAACGACGCATATTGGATTCTGGACCCCCCTTGCCTTTCTACCTTTAAGCAGAGGGGGGGGTCTGGAATCGGGGGCGCACCTCTCCAACGGCCCAGATTAGCGTGCCTAGATCAACGATGATGAGGACAATTCCGGAACCCCCCCGCCTTTCTACCTTTAAGTAGAGGAGGGGAGGGGGTTCGGAATCGTGAATGCATCTTTTCGACAGCCGAGATTTCAACACCTGGATCAACGACGCTCATGCACTCCTATCGTTCTCAGCTACTCTTTGTTTAGCCTATGTGGGCCCTTCTCCCATCATGTCATCTTCCCTCCCATCTTTCTCCTGCTGCCGTGTGTCATCCATCCACCCCCCCACTTTCGTCCAGGTGGCCCATCCTCTGTCTCATCGTCCACTCACCACCTGCCATATGTCCCGCTCCTTTCCACGTCGACCTCTCGCCAAAGAGCAAGTCCACTATCCCTCATCTTCCTCCTCTTTTGCCTGTTTTCTTCCACCGTGTGCCCTCTTCTGTCGCTCTTCCCGCACCACGCCATTACTCCTATCATGCGCCCCATTCTCCGCGCTGGCCTCCATACCTATCCATCAAGCCGTTCAGTTATTCCAAGTGGCAGTGCGAGAAGTATTCCGTATCCCAAAGTGTTGAGTTGGCTAGATCGTCTTCAATCCCCAGGAAGCAGTTATTGAAGCGGTTGGTGGTGGTTAGACATCGTCTCCGCCATAATGGGGATGTCCTGCAATGAATTAAAGGCACGTCGATTCACCGATGAAACTGTCAGAAGATCGATCGCGTCTGCCATAAGTTGCACGACCATTCAAAGATTGCGGCTGCAGATTGTCAGAAGCCATGCAGACGCAAAGCTTTCAATGCAGTTTCTTGGTTCCGCTGCTGTTGTTGTTTTGAGTATATGTAGACGTTTTCACCATTTTTGTATCTATCGATGGTAGAGTTAATCTCTCGACTGTAAAGTTTCAGCAAATATTCTAGTTTCCTGATTATGCCTCTGTGTTTGAGATTTCTTGGTTTATAACAAACAACTCTCCCTTTCCATCTATATTTCATCTCATGCCGGAGAGTTCACAGTTGAATGATTCACATGGATTGTTACAGTTATGTTATGATAAAGGATTTTTTGTGACATTATTGTATTCTTTGGTTTTCTGTGTTTGAATATAAAGGATGTTGTATTCGAATGCTTTCTTCTCTAGTCTGATATGAACCTGAGGTTTATGACAGACCTTCGCACTCTTCTCATGAAAGTCTTCCCCTTTACTCACCCTTTACTGCAACTCATTATTTGGAGTTTATCAAGACCTCACTCGTTCACGCATTCCCAACCTAGTTTCTGAGTTGAAATGATATTGTTCTGAGTTTCCCTCCATTTGATCACCCTTTCAAACAAATCGTGACATTAAACTGATGGGCATCGGGCTTCGCTCCTGCAAGCAATCCAGGAGTGACCTCCGGCACCAACACATACCTCAATGGTCAAAAACCTCCCCTAGAGGTAACACCATGTCTGTATCCTCATGAAAGTCAAAAGAAACATAGGGGAACTGCAATATCACCTGCGGCATATGCCGCCACACCTACACCACCTCAGCTGTGAAGAAGTGGTTGCCCTCACCACAACTGTGGCGAAGCAAAATAATCAACCACCACTTCAATCGTGGCTCTCACTCCTCAGTAGCGCCCAATAAAATCCTAGGGCACAACATAGGCACCCTCTCCAAAAACAAGGCCACTAGGATGGACCCAAAAGCAAACTCTCCTGTATCAGTGGACCGAAAATGGTCTAGCTGCCCTACCATCCTAGCATGCAGCTGCCCTACCATCCTTAACAACTCCTGTGAAATGAAAAAGTACGCCTTCATGAAACTTATCCACCAACAAACAACGTCATTGCGCCTCCTTTCAACACTTCAAGGCACTAACTCTTCTGAGATTTTACCACAAACTTCGAGTCTTCAAAAATACTCCTGCACACACTCCTTGTGGAAATTCTTCAAATACTTCCAAACATTTGAACCTCTTCGACTCTGCGCACTCTCTACGACAACAGTCTTTCAACAATTTCACTCAGGTTGTAACTCTGGGACTTCACTCTGCCTACACATTTCTTGCACGGCTCCTGTGCTTAACTTGCACTTCTACGAGAATTAGAACAATGTTATCCCCCCTGAGCTTTTAGAGATGAGCTCTGAATTTTGTCAATGCACACCTTGTGGACTATTTCACTGCACTACTTCTAGGAAAAATCTTTCTTAGACAGAGAAACAATTGAAACTCATTCTTTACTCTCCCTCTCTTCAGATTTCAAACATTAAATATGAAATCATACATTCTCACATCAAAAAAAATGCATAACAGAGAGTAACCAAGCATGTATCAATCAATATGTACAAACACCCAAAACAATTGAACACCATGAGTCTGAACTAAATATATTTTTATTAATCCAGAACTTCTGTACATGGGGTTTCTACTCTACATAACTCTCTGCTTCTTCTTCTCTATGCTCTCTGAATTGATTATGCTACTAATGTTACAATGATACAATTGAGGG
Source organism: Picea sitchensis (assembly GCA_010110895.2). Lineage (NCBI taxonomy): Eukaryota > Viridiplantae > Streptophyta > Pinopsida > Pinales > Pinaceae > Picea > Picea sitchensis. Next base: position 34,522 of record SNQJ01S0070653.1, read on the forward strand.
TGTCTATATTTTTTTCCCTCCGGCTCCTAAAACTGTCTAATATAAGAATTCAAAGCTACCTACTTACATTTACTAGCATAAATGCCTCTTAGTCCTTCAGACGAGAGTGGGACGCTCAAGGTATGATTACAATCTACAAGTACACTCTTTCTTAACTATTACATTTAGGTTTGGCACATCCAACTTCAAAACATTTCAAACAATTTATCATGTGCCAAAATGCGTTGGGGCTTGCCCCCTTGCTCGCTTGTTGTTGGCGATGCTCCTGCATCATACTCCCTCGCTTGAAAATTTTCATGGGCTCATGTCCATGAGCTCTCGCATGGTTTGTCCATGCTTCTGGATTTTAACTTCATTCTTCCAGTTGGCATCTTCAACTGGATGTCCCTTCCACTTGACCAAGTATTCAAATTATTCCTTTCTTCTGGTCTTCTTGCTAACCCTTTTGTCCAGTATGCTTTCCATTTTTGGTTTCTCTGCAACTGGCAATTGTTTTGTCCACTGAACCTCTGGTTGTTCGCTACCTACTTTTTCCTTGTATGGGTACAAATCTGATATGTTGAATATCGGAGAAATTCCGATCCCATCGGGTAATTCAATCTCATAAGAATTTGCCCCAAATTTCTTCAAAACTTTACATGGTCCGATCTTCTTCATCTTCAATTTGTTATATGTCCCCTTCGAGAACCTTTCCTTTCTTATATGTGCCAAAATCAAATCACCAACCTCAAATTGAAGTTGTCTCCTATGTTGATCTACTCTGCACTTATACTCTTGGCTCGAGTTTTGCAATCGCTCCTTCACCTGGCTGTGAAGTTCCTTCATTGCTTCAACAAAATCTTCTGCACTAGCACTTCTTATCTCATCTTGTTCTGAATCCCTCAGTTCAGATACTCCTCTTGGCTATGTCCCATAAACAATTTGGAATGGACTCTACCCCGTGCTTCTGTTGATTGAATCATTGTAAGAAAATTCTTCCTGTGGCAGAATATTGTCCCACTGACTGTGGTGTTCTGTCACCAAGCTCCTCAGCAAGTCTCCCAAATTTCTGTTCATAGCTTCTATTTGTCCATCCATCTGAGAATGATAAGCTAAACTAAATGACAAGTTCAAACCTAGATTTTTCCATAAGGTTCTCCAGAAGTGTCCCATGAACTTGGTGTCTTGATCCGAAACTATGCTCCTTGGTAAGCTTTGAAGTCGAATGACTTCTTTGAAAAATAGATTCGCAATGTGAGTTGCATCACAGGTTTTCTAACATGGTATGAAGTGTGCCATCTTAGAAAATATATCTACCACTACAAAGATCGAGTCAAACCCTCTTTGTGTTCTTGGTAGCCCCAATATGAAGTCCATGCTTATTGCATCCCACAGCCTGTCAGGTATGGGTAATGGTTGATAAAAGCCTGCATTCTGCTTCTTCCCTTTTGAATGATGACAAATTCTACATCTGTCCACGAATATTTTTATGTCTTCTCTCATTCCTGGCCAAAAATATGACTCATTTAACTTTGAGAATGTCTTTTCATGACCTAAATGCCCAGCCAATCCTCCACTATGTTTCTCCTTCAACAAATTCTCCCTCATGGAGCATTTTGGAATACAAAGTTGATTACCCTTAAACAGTAATCCTTCCTGGATCATGTATTCTGTCCATTGACTTTTGTCCCTAAGAATTGGATTCTTAGCTGCTTCATATGACTCCTTAAAATCTGGATCATCTCTGTACATGTCCCTGAGATCATCAAAACCCAGTGTTTTGACTCTAAACTCCTGCAACAACAAACATTTCTTGCTCAAAGCATCAACAACTTTGTTAGCAGTTCCAGAAATATGCTTAGTTACAAAAGTAAAGTTCTGCATGTATTCAACCTATTTAACATGTCTTTGATTCAACTTCTCCTATTGAGTCACAAATTGCAAAGCATGATTGTCACTGTATAAGACAAACTCCTTAGGAATCAAGTAGTGTCTCCACTTCTTCAATGCCTGAATAATAACATAGAACTTTTTGTCATATGTGGAGTATTTCACTTTCGCTTCATTCAGCTTCTCACTGAAGTATGCTATTGGCCTGTATTCTTGGCTCAAGACTGCCCCTATTGCAAATACACATGCATCACATTTTAAATGAAATGTCTTTTTGAAATACGGAAACACCAGAATTGGTTGTTCCATGATTTTCTTCTTCAACAAATTGAATATTTTCTCAGCCTCTTTTGTCCAGTGAAATGACTTATGTCTCTTCTTCACTATTTCCATCATTGGTGCACTAATTCCACTGAAATTCTTGATGAACTTTTGGTAGAAACTAGCCAATCCATGAAAACTTCTCACCTCAAATATACTCTTTGGTGATGGCCAATTCTTAATTACCTCCACCTTATCTGGATCCATGCTCAATTTATCTGCAGAAATAACAAAACCCAAATAAATGAGCTCTATCTTCATGAACGAGGATTTCTTCATGTTTATCAGCAACTTCTCTTGCTATAGCCTTTTCATCACTATAGCCAAATGTTTCAGATGCTCTACCTTTGTTTTACTAAAAATCAATATGTCATCAAGATACACAATGAATTTTTTTTTGATGAAATCCTTTAGGACTTCATTCATCAATATCATGAAAGTACTTGGTGCATTCGTTAAGCTAAACGACATAACAAGCCATTCATACAATCCTTCGTTAGTCTTTAAGGCTATCTTCCATTCATCACCTTCTCTCATACAAATCTGATGATATCCACTTTTCAAATCAATCTTCAAAAAAAAATTCGCCCCACTCAAGCAATCCATGAAATCATCCATCCTTGGCAATGGAAATCTGTACCTGATGGTTATCTTGTTCATTTTGCTCGAGTTAGTACACATCCTCTAGCCTCCATATTTCTTCGGACTGAGCACTGTCAGAACAACACATGGACTCAAGCTTTCTCTAACCAACCCTTTGTCCACTAAATCTTGGACCTGTCTTTTGACTTCTTCATTCTCCTGCGGCATCAATCTATATGCTTCTTTGTTTGGTAAACTAGCTCTAGGTATGAGATCAATATGATGACTCACACTTCTAATCGGTGGCAACGAATGAGGTAGTTCATCCACTACTATGTCAACAAACTCTTCCAACAGTTTCTGAACCTCTTCCGGTAAATCATCTACCCTTGTACTGGTTAAAACAATTTTAGGTTGCCTAACCACAATGAATTGCGGTTCCTCCTTCTTCTTAACCTCTGTAAGAAGCTCCTTCCCACTCGTGAGAAGTACAATGTTGCTTACTTCAGGTTTTACTTCCTTGTCCTTAATCAACAATAGCATGTGAGTTCTCCCATGTTTCTCTAGGTTGTATGTGTTCTTTCTCCCATCATGAATCACATTTCTATCATATTGCCATGGTATACCCAACAATAGATGAAAAACATCCATGGGAATAACATCACAAAGTATTTCATCTTTATACCCTCCTATTTTAAATTCAACTAAACATTTATTAGTGACATTTACCTGATGTCCTTTTTGTAGCCACGAAACTCTGTATGGACTTGGATGTTCAATAGTCTCCAGCTCCATCTTTTCTACCATCTCTATAGAAACAAGATTATCTGTGCTACCACTATCCACGATGACCTTGCATACCTTGTCCTTGGTTTTGCAAGTGGTCCGAAAAAGTCTGTTCCTTTGGACCGAACTCTCCACCTCCTTCTCTAGCGTTAAGAGAACTTTTTGCATCATCAGCGATCTTCCACCTTCAACATCCTCTACCTCAACATTCCCCATATGTGCTTTGGAAATGTGATTTTCAACACATTCTTTCTTCTTATTTGAACATTCATAAGATTTATGTCTGACCGTTCCACATGTGAAGCATTTCACCACTCCACCTCTTTCTCTTCCTCTACCTCTGGTACGAGGAAAAATGTTTTCATCAGCATACTAACCTCTCTATTCATTATACTTCCCTCTCTATGAGATTCCACCTCTCTCAGTTTGATTCTGAGGTTTCTTCCTCTCTTCCTTGGGTTTCTAAGTTCTATCCTGGACAACTGATTTGCCTTTGGGCTGACTTCTACCTCGATCTCTTTGACCTTGTTTTCATCTCAGCTTCTCTTTAGATTTCAGAGCCATGTGATAAGTATCTTCCATCGTTCGGATGGTAATCATGCTGATCTCATCCTGAATGTCATATCTCAGACCATTCATGTATCTAGCAAATTTTTCATCATCACTTTCGCGATGACCTGCCCTAATGTTCATCCTGTAGAATTCTTCAATGTACTCCTTCACTGTCATCAACTTCTGTCTCAAATTTTTCATTCTCCAAAACAAAGTAATTTGGTAATCCCTGGGAATGAATTTCACCTTCATCTTTGCGATCATCCTATCCCAACTCTTAATTTTCTTCTTTCCCTTGGAGCGTATGTCAGCTTGTAGCTCATCCCACCACAATGTTGCATGTCCTTTCAATCTTGTGACAACATGTTTGACCTTTTTTTCATCCTCGACATCTTCATAGTAAAAATATGTGTCCAGAGATCTAATCCAGTCTAGAAGCTCTTCAGCATCCAGGTTTCCTTCATATACTGGAATATCCATTTTTCCCTAGCACCCATTCTTGCAACAGCCCTAATCAGATGTTCATTTGCTGCATCTTCTGCTGCAACTTCTTCTCCTTCATGTCCAGCTTCATTTTAACTTTTGGAATCACTGACATCTCCAACACCAGTTGTGTACCTCTGTGTTGTCTCCATGTCCTTGAGTCTGGCACGTATATGACACATCTCTCTTTCCATGGATGGATTTGGCACCTGCCTACCCCTTCCTCTTGGCATTTTCCTCTCCTCTGGTGAATCAAGTGTTTGCCTGTCTCTTCTTCTCAGCGGCATGTCTGAGATTTATTTCTCACTTTCCCTATATGAAGTATACAAACAAAGTCAAGCTATGATACCAAACTGACACAGACATATCGACCCCCAGGCCAAGATCCGCTCACAGGACCGTTCTTTATCTTCCTTGAGCCAGATCGGCTCTTTTCAATTCCTTGCTAGAATCTTAATTCAATAGATCCACAGGTCCTTTTCAGAAGCTCCCCTATGAAAAAAACACTAGGTTCAACCTCTAATTCTCCGTGCGACCACAACACTATGACCAAGGGCTTAACCCAAGGTCCTTTTCGCAAATCGCAATATCACGAGTTCGTGAGTCGAGGCTCCCAACTCTTCCTTTTAAATCTCGCAATACCCGAAATGCTGATATGGGCATGACTCTTCCTCTGTTAGCACCTTCCTCACATGACCACCAGCTAGGCTAAGTGCTAGCACTTCTTGCTACTCACGACTTCGCGAGTTCGAATGTCCAACCTTGGCACCTTTCTTTCCCGAACCCCCGAGAGGCGATGTTGACTTTTCTCCTCTTGTTCTCGCTACTCGTGACTTCATGAGTTGAAGGATTGAGCTCACATACTCTTATCTCATGAATTCCTGAGACTTGAAAGTTAGCGAGGTTTTACCTTCCCTTCGCACTTCTCACAACTCGCTACTTCACGAGTTTCAATGTCGAGCTCTTGTACTCTTATCTTGTGAATCCCCGAGACGCTAGAACTCAACGGAGTGTTGACTCCTTGTTGTGGGGTATTCTACCCTACGGACTAGCAAGCTAGGGCTCTAAACTTGCATGCAGATCATGACCCTTACTAAGCTACTTTTAGCCTTCTACCTGAATCTGAAACCCCTTTTTTCACATGCACACAAGGGAAGAATGAACCAACCTTTTTCCGACGGTTGAAGTAG
>SNQJ01S0070654.1:11553-37893 GCA_010110895.2 Picea sitchensis
GTACCTTGATATGATGTAATATGACTATTGTTTCATTTCATATGTTGTAATATTAGATATATAACAGAGAAATTAATTAGTGCATGAAATAAATAATAACTTTTCATTCTAAATGTTTTTTTTGCAGAACAAGGATCTTCCAGAATATACAAATGATCCTCATCAAATAGATCCAAATCACATTGGGTCTGATGTTGAGATAGAAAATGATTCTCATGATGACACAGATATAGATGACAACGAGTTTGATGTCGACACAGATGACGATGATCATGATCACGATGGTGATCATGATGATGAGGAAGTTCCTAGTAGAATCCAATGACATTCATGATCATATAGACTACATCATCAATCATTTTTGATATATTGTTATAATTCCTCTTTTCATGGTTACTATCATATGTATCATTTTCATGGCCATCAATACCATATTATAGAGTTGTATCATTTTGACTTATATCCTTTGGACATGACATATCATATTGACTTGTATCATTTTTTCTTAGATAATTTATCATTTTTATTTATATCATTTGTACATGATCTACACCATTTTGACTTATTTCGATTGTTGGACATGTATCATTTTCACATGTTATTGATCTATTGGAATATTTGACTTTCACTTGTTTTAGTTATATATGATGATCATGTTATCAGTATTGACTCATCAATTATTATATATTGAAAATGGTTAGTGATTTTTGGATCCATATTTATTACATATGATGGTTTTGATTTACTACTCATGATGGATGTTGTTAAATTCACTTAAATTATAGGTATTTGACTCACTTGTTTTAATTATAGATTATGATCATGTTATAATAATTATCTTGTTATTTTATATATACTAGATGTTGTAGATTCTATTTTGATGAAGATTTAATAAGTATAATGATGTTGTTAATTTGTATGGATGTTTGTTTCCCTAAAAATTCTTTATAAATGTTATCCTATAAAATATTTCAAATGCATTTATATGACTTGTTGTATAATAATATAAGTTATTTAAGAGACATGATATACTTAACTAATTAAATTAAAATAAAACATAGTACATTAATAACTATAAGCAAAACAAGAAGCATTTTTTGAAGCAAAAAAGGAAGCAACAATGGAAGAAAAATTGGAAGCCACACCAAAAGAAAAAATGGAAGCAAAATGGGAAGTAAAACTAGATGTAAAAGTGGAAGCCAAACTAGAAGCAAAATTGGAAGCCATATCAGAAGAAAAACTAGACGTAAAACTGGAAGCCAAACCAAAAGCCAACCTGGAAGCAAAATTGGAAGGCATATCAGAAGAAAAATTGGAAGCAACATCTAGCACTACTCTTGGTGCTATTCCTGACACTATTTCTTCCACTATTCCTGACGCTAAACATGACACTATTTCCAGTTCTAAACCTGGTGCTAAACCTGGCGCTATTTCCTTGATGCTAAATCTGGTGCAATTATAAACAGTCCAGATTGTGCCCAGTTTTGCACCGAAAAAGGTGTTCAATTCGTGAACTAAAATACACTAAATTATAGTGTTATTTTAGGCACTAATTGCTTATTCTGTTGTAGTGTGTAACCCTTTTATCCTTTCTAGAATGATGACTTTTATTTCTTCTTTATTTATCTTCTCTGTCTTCTCTTTCTGCTTCAACTTCTATTACTCTTTGCTTCTTTTTCCTTCCTTCATGTTCCATATCGATATGAAAGGAACTAACGACTTCCACGATATTTCTCTCTGTATAACAAATCCCCACTGACATCTCTGAAAGTCTCCTAGAAAAATCCTGTAAAAATAAAATACATCATTTCCATGTTAAATAAGATTTAACAATTATCATGAAACTTATAATAATACATGCTACAAAAATAAGAATAAACAAACTTACATTGCCCATCTCAATGTTTGTCATGATCATTGCACATAATTCTGTGAAATTTTCTTCCCTTTTATAATTGCTCATTTTCAAAAAATATCTAATCTTGAGATATCTCTTTGATTGTTTCACCATTTGCATAAACAATATATGTGCTTGGCACCAAACATATATCTTGTAACATTCCAAGTGATTGATAGTTTGTTTGCACATTTTCAAATTCAGCACAGTACAAAATTAGTTGTTCTCGTTTGGCGGTTTGTTTGTCTTTAAGATACCAAGAACGCTCCATTCTACTCTCACCATTGACATTTTTTCACTCTCTAGCATTCTCCATTGCTCTTGTGACCTCAGTTGTTGGGCTAGCATTTTGTTTTCTAGCATTCATGGAAGTCCTGGCTGGGTTTTTGGATAACATTATTGCAGGTCTTGTTCCAGATATATTCACAGATAATTTCTTTAATGCCATTTGTCCTATATAAAAAACTAAAAACATAAATTATTTAAGGAAAAATAAAATATATGTTTTTCATGAAAAAAAAAACAAAAGTTAGAGTTAAATTAAAATTATCTAAAGTGCTAAATACAAGACATAAAATTAAAACACACACAAAAGAAAAAGTCAGATAAAAAAATCAAAGCATAAAACACTTTAAAAAACACATAAAAGACAAAGTCCAAAAAATTACACACAAAAAACATTTAAAGAAAAGAGCGATTAAAAATAAAATACATTTAAATATAAAAATAAAAAATAAAAAAATAAAAATTAATAAAACACATTTTAATAAAAATTTAAAATTTATAAAACAAAAACTATATATTACAAACTAACAAAACAAAAAATTAATATTAAAATTGGTTTCAATTTTAATAAAATTAAAATTTATTTAAATTTTTTATATATAATTAAAAATATTTTTTTTTGTTATTTTTTTAATTTTAAAAGTTTTATAAAATTGATTATTAAAATTTTACTTTTTCTTATTGTTCTGGAGTAAAAGTTTTTTTTTAATTTTAAAAGTTTTTTTTATAAAATTTGATTATTAAAATTTTACTTTTTTTTGTTATTGTTTCTGGAGTAAAAGCGTAATTTTTATTCATATGAAGAAAAATTACATTTTGAAAAATGTATATCACTCGATATACTCAATCATGGCCTAGAACATCCTCAAAACTCTAGGCTCTATCAACTAAAGCTTCTTGATACATCCCTGTTGTAGTATCAAAAAATACAAAATACATATCTCCAAATTGTATCCAAAAGGTATATGTTGGTACCCAATAGAAAAATCTAGATTTCAGACTTACATTTTCTTTGAAACAAAAAGTATAGAAGCAAGTCTGATGACCATTTTAAGCAGAAAATTTTATGCGATCCAAGAACCATTTATGCAGCTGAGTTCACTGTTCCATAATGTCGAGAAGGAAATACAACATCACTCTGCCAAAAATGTTGTAACTAATGACGGGCCATTTCTGGAAGTCCTTCCATGAAAGGACTAAGAAAAGAAGAATGAATTTGATGGTCCAAAATTTCTTGAATGTGCCAGTAACCAGTTTGAAGTAGGAGCCCTTCCTTTCATAAAGAGTCTGCAACCATATTTTGTTCCATGTAAACATGCTTTATATTGTATAAATCAAAATAAGTCATATATAAGAGAATGTCCTCCGGAATTGGTCTAAGGAGAATATTTTGACAATTTTGGGTACCTCTAACCCAGTTAATGACAGTTTTTGTGTCCCCAAAGATTTGTATGGATTGAACCCATTTTTCTCTTGCATATCTAAGGGTCAGCTTTAAGGCCATTAATTCCACAAAATTGTTGGATCCTGGGCCAAGTCCCATCTTTAGGTTAATAAAGTGATTTTTAGATAGATATATAATCGCACCCCCTCCCCCTGTAATATTTTGAGAGGCCCCATCAAAATAGGCTCTAGGAATATTGGGATCAAAGACCTCATTATGGACTATCCTTATCCTTGGAGTATGTTTTTCTTGGGGAAGTGTGATAAAATGCATAAACCTTGAGCTACCACAATTTTCAAAAGATGTTCTTTCTCTTTGAAAATAATACTATTCCTGGCCAACCAGATACCCCAACAAAGGATGAGGGGTAAATCTTTGATGTTTATATTATTTGATGTTTCTGTTTATTCTTCAAATTGTCCCATGTAGGAATTTATTTACTAGAGAGCACCACATCAATATTTTTTCCTTCTGGGGGAAATAAATCTTCCAAAGGCCCTTACACCACCAAAGAGGATTTCATGGAAGAAGCCCCATCGATAGATAGATATACCCCAATTTTGGAGTTAGACCCCATGAGGGGCATGCTTCCAAATAAGTTCATCCTCCCAGTCCAATATCCTCACATGAGAAACTTGTAGAGCCCTTATGTAGTCCATCCAAGACTACGATAGAGGATAATCCAACCCAACATGTGTTGAATCCTTCCATGCCTGCCACCAAATAGTAGTATTTAATGGATCTACAACCTGATACAGGAAAATGAGACCCTAATCATGCAGCCTTTGATTAATCGAATCAGGAAGAATATGGCTCAATCCACTTCTAGGCCAGGGGTCAATACTCAATCTGACCCTGGAACCCCTCCCAATCTGCCACACCAAGCCATTCGATATAACCTTAAAGGAAGAGACAATTGATTTCCATATTATGGATACATTCTGGATTGATTTGACCAGTGACCTACTCCAATCTTCTAGAGTGTCTGAAATTATATACTTTTGAAAAACAGTTGATTTCCATAGGCTAATATGATTTATGAGGTGCCAACCAACTTTTTCTTGCAATGCTTTTGAGAAAAGAAAGATATTTTTGAGGCCTCATCCCCCCAAAACTTTTGGCAGTGCCAATTTTCCCATCTGGCACGAGGGGTGATTTGTTTTTCCCCACAACCTAACCATATAAAATTAAAGCATATCCTGCGGAATCTTTCCAAGATTCCTTTTTGAACCCAAGCCAAAGACATCTAATAAACTGGTGTTGGTGCAATTATATGCATAATATATTACCAAACATAAATTATCGACTGAGATTAGTAATCAGTAGAGTTGATGCACTATATGTGCCGACAACATGTAGTTTATTTATGTATGATGAGTATATAAAGAAGATACATTCGAAACTTAACACTATGTTTTCACACTTCAAAGATAACACTCTCCACACATTTCAAAATTTAGAAATAAAAACTCATAAACAAACAAAATCTCTTTCTTGGGTGATGGACATGTTCATTGATGGCTCATGAAAGAAAATATGAACTTTGATTCTATATCCTGGAGAAACTAAACTAACAACAATTAACACTTTTCGCATTCACAACATTCCATTATAGGTGCATGTAGGGTGAGATATGGAGGTCTTGATTGTGCACGTGTTAGCAAGGTGTAACCTAATCAATTCTGGAAAAGAAATCTAAGTGTAGTGGAATGCTCCACTAAATCTCATGTTTCGTGAAATATGGAGCTCCAACTGTTCCTGCATTACCACACTTTACAACAAATTCGAATAGTGAAATTAAAAAAAATAAATATGAAATCAAAGTAACAGGTACATGAAATGAAAATCTACACTAGTAATTTACAATGAGCTTACCAAGATGGATCAGTGGCCCTTGTCAATGCCAACATGGAATCTTTTAGATCAACAGATGATAACTTCTAAAATACACAAGATCACTAAATTCGAGCTTGCAATAATCTTCAACAAGTAGGTTTACAAAAAGAGTCTTTTCATGAATCCAATCTACATCATAAAAATTCTCCCCTCTCATGAAGAGAGGGCACTCTATTATATACATGAGAGCTTTGAAAATAATATAAGAATCTCATAATTACAAATCCACTTTTCTCTCAACCAAATTCCCATTATTACAAAATATGATCCCTTCAAATCCTCACACATATCTCTCATATATCTTGGATAAGATATGTTTATCAATATCTCCATTATCTTCACCTTGGAATAGGCTTGAATTATCTCCTCAAGTCTTGAAATGGTGGAGGAATTATTCGAGAAGTCTTTTTGAATTAATCCTTCACATATTCCTACACATGACAAAGCTCACACATTTTTGAGATATATATGAAAAAATGTCAATTTTCTAATATTTAATCACAAACTCCCTTTTAATACTAAAACAAATGATTTGGAAAATAATAAGGTTAAACCCATATTTAATTATGAAAATGGTATTAATGAATGGTTTATGGAGTGGTATAATATGGATAAACGTGAAGAATGGTGAAAGGAAAAGAGGATGAAAATGTGACAATTCCGAGACTCAACATACCCCCCAACTGAACTTGTTGCATGTCCTCATGCAACCTTGCATAAAAAAAATTCTTCTCAATTTTGGTTTTGCATGATTATATGTTTTTTTTAACAATAAAGAGGATGAAAATCCCCCCCAACTAATCTTGCAGAATGTTCTCATGCAACCTTGCATGGTTATTCTTTAGGATTTTTGGCTTCTGAATGAAATCATTCCATGATGTGAAATACATAAGTAACAACTGATGTTTCTGATGGTTAGTTCTTGTGTGACAACCATGAATATAACAAATGTTGGTTCTTTTCTTAGCAACATTCATTTCGTTTACTTGTTTTCTCGTTGTAATAATATTTTAAGCACACATGCATTGGAAATGATAAGCCATCAACGTGCATAAGAAATCCTTGTCTTCATTTTATGAATCATGCCAAGATAGATCAATACCTGGAAAAGTGCAACAAAGTGTAGCTCAGACGAGACATGTCCCCCAACAATGACACCAAAATGTTGGTGCAATTATATGCATAATATATTACCAAACATAAATTATCGATCGGGATTCGTAATTAGTAGAGTTGATGCACTATATGTGCCAACAACAGGTAGGTTATCTATGTATGATGAGTATAGCATAAAGAAGAGACATTCAAAACTTAACACTCTGTTTTCACACTTCAAAGATAACACTCTCCACACATTTCAAAATTCAGAAAGAAAAACTCATAAAAAAAAAAATCTCTTGCTCACGTGATGGACCTGTGCATTGATGGCTCATGAAATAAAAGATGAAATTTGATTCTATCTCTTGGAGAAACTAAACTAACAACAATTAACACTTTGCGCATTTTCAACATTCCATTATAGGTGCATGTAGGGTGAGAGATGGAGGTCTTGATTGTGCATGTGTTAGCAAGGTGTAACCTAATCAATTCTGAAAAAGAAAGCTAAGTGTAGTGGGATGCTCCATTAAATCTCATGTATGGTGAAATATGGAGATCCAATTGTTCCTGCATTACCACACTTTGCAACAAATTCGAATATTGAAATCAAAACAAAATAATATGAAATCAAAGTAACAGGTACATGAAATGAAAATCTACACTAGTAATTTACAATGAGCTTACCAAGATGTATTGGTGGCCCTTTTCGATGAGAACATGGAATCTTTTAGATCATCAGATGCTAACTTCTAAAAGACACAAGATCACTGAATTCGAACTTGCATTAATCTTCAACAAGTAGGTTTACAAAAAGAGTCTTTTCATGAATCCAATCTACATCATAACAATTCTCCTCTCTCATGAAGAGAGGGAACTCTCTTTTATACATGAGAGATTTTAAAAGAAGATAAGCATCTCATAATTATAGATCCACTTTTCTCTCAACCAATTTCCCATTATTACAAAATATGATCCCTTCAAATGCTCACACATATCTCTCATATATCTTGGATAAGATATGTTTATCAATATCTCCATGATCTTCTCCTTGGAATAGGCTTGAATTATCTCCTCAAGTCTTGAAATGGTGGAGGAAGTATTCGAGAAGTCTTTTTGAATTAATCCTTCACATATTCCTACACATGACAAAGCTCACACAGTTTTGAGATATATATGAAAACATGTCAATTTTCTAATATTTAATCACAAATTCCCTTTTAATACTAAAATAAATGATTTGGAAAATAATAAGGTTAAATCCATATTTAATTATGAAAATGGTATTAATGAATGGTTTATGGAGCGGTATAATATGGATAAATGTGAAGAATGGTGAAAGGAAAACAGGATGAAAATGCGACAATTCCGATACTCAACATACCCTCCAACTGAACTTGTTGCATGTCCTCATGAAACCTTGCATAAAAAAAATCTTCTCAATTTTAGTTTTGCATGATTACATATTTGTTTTAACAATAAAGACGATGAAAATGCTCCCCAACTGATCTTGTGGCATGTTCTCATGCAGCCTTGAATGGTTATTCTTTAGGAATTTTGGCTTCTAAATGAATCATTCCATGATGTGAAATACATAAGTAACAACTGATGTTTTTTATGGTTGGTTCTTGTGTGACAACCATGAATATAAAAAATATTGGTTCTTGAGTTAACATCATTCATTTCGTTTACTTGTTTGCTCGCTGTAATAATATTTAAAGCACACATGAATTAGAAATGATAAGCCATCAACGTGCATAAGAAATCCTTTTCTTCATGTTATGAATCATGTCAACATAGATCAATAGCTAGAAAAAGTGAAACAAAGTGTAGTTCAGATGAGATATATTCCCGAGTAACGGCGCCAAAATGTTGGTGCAATTATATGCATAATATATTACTAAACATAAATTATCGACTAGGATTAGTAATCAGTAGAGTTGATGCACTATATGTGCTGAAAACAAGTATTTTATCTATGTCTGATGAGTATAGAATAAAGCAGAGACATTCAAAACTTAACACTTTGTTTTCACACTTCAAATATAACACTCTCCACACATTTCAAAATTCAGAAAGAAAAAATCATCAACAAACCAAATCTCTTACTCAGGTGATGGACCTGTGTTGGCGGGCGAAATCGACCGACCATGAACTAGAAGAACAATTCTGGTCTGGGGTTGTCTAAGTAACCCAAGTTGTTTGGTGTAACTAGTTCTGACGGGTTTAATGGCTCAGTTAGCCAATCTAAAGTCCTAAAATAAAGAGAAAGGGATAACTAACTAATGCTAATATATATATATATATATATATATATATATATATNACTATTGTAAATGTATTTAAGTAGAAAAAGAAAACATACGAATCTCACTTATGAACAACATTTACAGGTTGCAAGATTTACTGGAAACTTACAAAATCAATGTAAGAATAATTTCTCTTTAGAAGCATATAAAGAAAGAACATTTAAATATACCCGATGTTAGTTCCTGAGATGTGTCCAAGCCTCTGTATGAATGAAGAACATCCAGCTGCAATGCCTATGAGATAAATATGCAATAGACTTTATACTAAAACCTTTCCGAATAAATTCACAAGATGTATTGGCAACCAGGATTAGAAAATGAAAAGGAAACACATATTAATTTTGTGATCTTATGATTGCCAATGATTACTTTCAGAGAAATATGTGTGTAATACATTCACTTCATTATTCAACTTAAACATCAAATAGAAATCTTGATATTCAAATTAAAAAAGATGATCACAATGTGAATATCTAGAACAACAAATTATGAATGATTTTTATAACATGAATATCCTGAAACATAACATATCCTCGAGTCTAAAGCTACAAGACATATTAATATACCAGGATTAAATGAAACACATTAACAAAGGACTAAAGCTGAAATGATGAACATTGTTCCATTAAGTCTTGAGAATTCATTTGTCCACGTTTGGGTTCAGGACACGATGCCTTTCATTTACAAAATAGAGAGTATTTAAAGAGTTTTTTGAAATCTACACTTCCTATCTCCTAATATAGAATCAGATCTTATAAGATCAAAACATTACAAATATAGAGGGCCTAGAGCCACTCGTGATCAAACTATATCTTCAAAAATTTATGAAAGTTTTTTTCCAA
Source organism: Picea sitchensis (assembly GCA_010110895.2). Lineage (NCBI taxonomy): Eukaryota > Viridiplantae > Streptophyta > Pinopsida > Pinales > Pinaceae > Picea > Picea sitchensis. Next base: position 21,322 of record SNQJ01S0070654.1, read on the forward strand.
TTTACAAAATAAACAAAAGGAGATACTAATCAACTAGATCGAACATGTTCCATCCCATAAGATCATCATCAGATATTATATATCCTGAAAAACGAAATAGGAACAAGTTAGATATTTTATTAACAAATAATAACTAAATTTTATATGAAAATGACTTGGCTACAAAATCTCTTTATTATGTAGATAGTCTTATATTGGTAAAATAAATCTAAGTTTAACCAATTTGTTTTGAAAAAATAACCTGAATGCAATAAGAGGGAAAAACCCATTTTACCATTTAAACCAATTACTAACATGGATCAAGACAACTTAGAATTGATAAAAGCTTTTACACTGTCTACATTCTTTATCACAATGTTGCATGTCTTCTTAAGATGCTTGGCTTGTCTCTGTTCATTTTCTTTCAGTACACGATTTTATTTTATGAGTAATTCATTGTGGCTGGTGAGAGTTTTAATTCTTTCCTGTAGAATGGGGATGTCATTATAGTATCATACAATCCAATGCAAGCAGACCTCGCAATGCACAGAAGGAGTGATCTGTCGATGGAGCGTATAGTTGGGTGAAAGAACATCAACACTACCTATTGTCGGCCCTTGACTGAGATTAATACTAGTAAACCCCTTGCTATCCTTGAGACATGGTGGGAGATTGTTAACATAGTCGTATGGCTGATTAGGATCTGACTTATGACAATCTAGATCTTCTTCTGCGAGAAAAGCCTCAATTTTTGGATCTGAATCCTCATTGATCTCGATCGTATCGATTGATCTCAAATGAGGCTTAGATCAATTAAGTAGACTTCTCGAAATGAGCCGACCAACCCTCTTATTTCAAAACCCTAACATTGCTTGCTTTTGTTTTAATTGTTTGTGAGGGTCATTACTATCAAATTTTACAGTAGGGTTATGGCCAACAATTAAATCATGCTTAGGGGTTTATTAAACTCAGAACCAACATCCTATTTCCCATACAAAAACTGATCGGGTATTGTCTCGTCACGAGGGTTTTCCTCTAAAAATTTTGGCTTTTCACTTGAGAAATCAACATGTTTCTTTATCATAGGCTTATCCAACATAGGGGTTTCTGTAGGAGTGGTTGTAACAAAACCTTTTTAGGCTAAGAACCCATCCCAATCATCACCCAGGGTTGTCAAATGATGAACAAACAACATTTTAATTAAACCATGGTGAAACAGGATAGAGTCGAGGCTCTGCTTCTTGTATCTTTTCGACATCTTGTATAGACTCCTTAGTAAATAAAATGGAACATTCAGATGGAAACCTATAAAGTGCATAAGAAACCAAACATGATAAAGAAACACCAGGTCACACAGGTTATAAACTACTTAAGAACTGATAAGAGACCATGCCATCTAACCTTAAGTAGAGAAACAGGAATACCTTTCTCACAACAATCAATCTTTCTAGAGGTCAGGAAAATATTCTAGGGAACTTCGTCGATTTTCGAGTTCTTAAACCTTTTTTGACCAGAGCATGGGAGCCCTGTGGCTTCGCTGATAAACCCATCAGCCACCTCCAATTGAATATCTCCAACTTTCACCCTATACCCATCAAATGTTTGGGCGAATTCCTTAGCTACGTGAAGGTTATACCCATCGAAATTTTTAATGAAAGTTTCCCAGCCCTGGGCTTTCAAATCCTCGACCGCATCATCAAGAGACAACAATGCTTGAGAGCCATTCGGCTCTATTCGGACAAAAGGGGCCATTGAGAGTATGACCAGACTATAATATGGGTGACTCAAGCTAACTGTGGGCTTAGATGGCAGAAGTAACAAGGAAAAATTTGAGCGGATACCATGGAAACAAAACAAGCAAAATCCCGGTGTGATCATAGTATAAACATCAACGTTTTAGGTTTATGAAGTTCAAGCAGTCATAGTAATGAAATTTTTGAGTACAGAGCATAACACAAAACCTTAACTCGTAATAAAAGCATGTCAATTCAATCTGCAAGCCAAAGGTAAAGTACAGGACACGATGTTTGCACATTAATTCCCATGTCATGCAATGACTATGGTCAATTTGCAAAGGGTTCAAATAGATATGTTTACAAATCAAAATACAAATCAACTCTTGGTATTATATTGATATTCAAACAAACTCTAAAAGGAAAATCATTCTAATATTAATATGAAGTAGATGTAAGTCACAATGAACCTTTAAAAACATGTTTTGAATAGGGATATAATACGAAATTAAGTTTCCATGTTTGATTCATGATTTCAATCATGAATCAAACATGGAATAAAACAAAAATGCAAATCTTTAAGTGACAATACTAACCCAGTCATCATCGAAAAACATAATTTTTTACAAGACAAGGTGAAGGAAACTACATAAAGTACAGTTTCTCGTTTAATCGACTAAATCGTGTGGGGCTGCCAACAATGGAGACTTACTGGGACAAGCAGTTATCTCTGCATCACCTAACGAATTCATGTTTAGGGACGATTAGAATGATTAAAAATTAAAGAACGATTGTGGTAAATCAAGCATCCCAATCAAACTCAAAAACATCACACAGTCTAGTCTTCGGATGTCTTTCTGTTCAAATGAAATTCGATGACAAGTTTTAATTACGAGAGAAACGATATTCAAGCCAATGACTCTGATACTATTGACAGGGTCGTTGCTGCCAGCATATGTCCATAGCCTCGACGGGGATTTCAATTAACCCACTCTGAAGCCTCTACCCTGTCCAATAATTATCAATTCAAAATGAAGGGCACTTACGATTAATATAAAAAATTATACCTGATAATTTTCTTGAACCCGACATTGCTTCGCTACCAGCAGGCCTGTTCAGTACCTCAGCGAAGTTGTCTTGGCATCCTGCATGCATTTACCCACTATCAACAAACATGTTCAATATCTCAGCAGGTTTACAGACAATTCCCACAACTCTCTAGAGACATTTTGATATAAATTTAACGATCTTCAAAAGAGAGGGGTGATGCTGAAAATTTCAGTTTTCAGAACACTTGATATTTTCCAGCCTTAATTTTTCACTTAATAACCTTCATTATGATCTGAAATTAGTTTTCTAATAAGAATAACTTTTCGAGGACAGCAAGGCATACTTGAGTTGTTTTCTTTAAAAATAGGGACAGTGTAAAGAGCTTTAATGATGATTGTGTCTGCTCATGATTATAAAGTGAAACCAGGAAACCTACTTCGAACATAAATTTTCTTTATCTAGTCTGTGTTTCAGCAATTTACAACATTGATGCTCTGAAAATACCTTGACTATTGCTTCATAATGAGGCATTCTGGTTTCCGTTCATGAACTAAAAGGTGACACAGACATAACTTTATTCAGAAAGCAGTGAAAACAAGCAAAATGAGAAGAACCAAAATAAAAAACAAAAAGAAAAATTAAAAAAAAAAAAGGGAAAATATGTACAGAGGTGAATCTGGAATCATCAAGAAAAATACCTTTTTATAGTTTGGCCATTCACCGGTAAGGTGTCTGGTTTTCCCTCCAAATTGTGTAGACGGAAAGAGCTAAGACCTAGTTTTTCAGTGATTACGAAAGGTCCCAACCACAGGTTTTGGAACTTGGAGTGTTCCCATTTCCCCTTGTGAGGTTTATCCCACTTGAGAACCAAGTCTCCTACCTTGAAATTTATGTCTAAAGAACAGGTTGAATCAAACCAAATTTTCACAATCTACTGATGTTGATCCAGCTTCTTCTTTTCCTATGCTCTTACTTCCTCCAATTTTAACAAGGCATTGATTCGAATTTCTAGAGGAGGGAAGACCTCTTCTTTGACTTTCTGTGATAATTGAAGAGATGGGAGAAGAACATGAGGAGGTAGGATTGCTTCTCTCCTGTAAACGAGAAAGAAAGGAGAGTTACAATAGAATCTTTGGGTGTTACTCTATCAGCCCATAGTGCATTAAACAAAGCATTGTGCTAGTTCTTATGGTTTTGAGAGACTGCCCTCTTAATGATCTTGATCAAATTTTTGTTTGTTGATTCTGCTAGGCCATTTCCTTGGGGGTAGTAGCTGGCATAATAATTCAATTTAATCCCTTTTTCTAAGGCGAATACATTCATATCGAGGGATGAGAAATATTATGCATTATCAAAGACTAAACATTCAGGAATGCCAAATCTAGTAATGATATTCAAGTTAAGGAAATATACTACCTGATTAGTGTTTACCACTTTCAAAGGTGCATCTTCAGACCATCTGTTAAAATAATCCGTTGTTGTAATGATATATTTATGTTGCTGTGAAGAATCATGGTTAATTGGCCCTATGATGTCGAGACCCCACTTCTGAAAAGGCGAATCCACAGTAACAGGTTGCAAAGGGAATGCTGCATTTTTCACTCGTCCAACAACATTTTGGCATTTTATGCATTTACGACATAATGCATGGGCTAATGTGGGCCAATAGTACCCATCTCTTAACACTTTTTTAGAAATGGTGCCTCCACTGAAGTGTCTACTAGCTTCACCTGCATGTAGTTCAGATATCACTTTTTCTAATTCTTCTTTTTCTAAACAACGCATAAGAACACTGTCAAAATTCTTTTGAAACAATACATCATTTATGAGCTGGAAAGATGCATATTTTAACCTGAGTGCTCTTCTGTTTGTAGGATCAATATAGCGAGGAGTCTACCCATGTGTCAAATAAAATTTTATATCATCATACCAAGAATTATCAACAACTTGTGTGCAGAAGATCTAATTTTCATTGGGTTGATTTACAATTGAGATATTGATTTGACTTTCTTGTTCTTCAACTGAATCATCCACTAGTTTACATAGGACTTGACCTCTAAAAATTTGTGTAGGAGTTATTTCAAGGTCATATTCTTGTAACGATGTCATCCAATTTTCCCATTTTTCTCCCAGTTCCTTTTGTACTAATAAGTTTCTTACGGCAGGGTAAGGAACGATGACTTTAGTTCTGGATTTCAGCAGGTATGACCAGAAGTGTTTCACTTATTTGAAAACAACATACACCTATTGATCTACAACTAGATAATTCAGTTCATCCCCTTTAAAAGATGAGCTCATGAAGGCAATAGGGATTTCATTGCTTTCATCATTTTTCTGTGTTAACAAAGCAGTGTAAGATCATTCGGAAGCGAAAGTGTAAAGAGTGAAATCTTGCGAGAAATAAGGACTCATTAAGCAAGGGCACTCCACTATGGATTTTTTGATGGAATCAAAGGCTTGACCTTATTGTGGTCTCCAACGATACTGAGCATCCCTTTTAATTAAATTTTGTAACGGTCTTACCATTTCTAAAAAACTTGGGACAAATCTTCTCACAAAATTAATCTGGCCTAAAAAGGATTGCATGGATTTTTTAGAGGAGGGGGGTTTCGCAATGGCTTGAGTTCTTTCGGGATCGATGATCATTCTGTCACTGGACACTATGACCTGAGCATTTTGTCTTGTTCCAGCACAAATACTGACTTCTTAGGGTTGAGAGATATGATATACTTGCAACATCATTCTAGAATAGTCCTAAGGTGAGACAAGTGATCTTTCTTGTTTTTGGAAAAAATGGTAACGTCATCAATATAGACAACTACTGATTGATTTATGAGGCCACGAAAAGCAATGTCCATTTCTCTCTGGAAAGTGGCCATGACATTTATGAGTCCAAAAGGCATCTTCCTGTAGGCATAAGTCCCCCTGGGCGTACGAAAAGTGGTTTTTAACTGGTATTTTGGAGACATGAGGACCTGGTTGTATCCCGAAAAACCATCTAACAACGATAGTCTTTCGGAACCAGATAACTGCTGACGAATTTGTTCCATTGGAGGAACGGGATAATTGTCTTTATCAAACACTCGGTTCAAGTTACAAAAATCGACACAGAGTCGAATTTCACCACTTTTCTTCCTTACAGGAACTAGATTAGACACCCATTGTGTGTGTCTCACTGGAAAAAATATCTTTGCATTTAGTAATTTATTAAGTTCTTTCTTGACGGTCGGTTCTAATTTGCGGTGCATTTTTCTTAATTTCTGTTGAAAAGGCTGAATTTGTGGTTTCATGGGGATGACATGTTGTATTATATTAGGATCGAATATTTTTATATCATCGTATGTCCAGGCAAAAATGTCCTTGAACTCTTTAAATAGTTTTATAAAGGTAGATCATTCTTGTTCGGAGCATCCCGTTCCCAAATTGATATTTTGTGGATTATCTTTAGTCCCTAGATTTATCGTTTCATAAGTCAAGGAAGAAATGTTTGTTTTACAATTGACTGACCCTCTAAATTTATCATGTAAATCATAAAACTTATCTGGTGTCACAATGGATCTGGGAATATATTTTACTGGATCAGATATCGATTTAGGAGATCTAGGATCTGATGTTACTGTGAAGTTGTAGAGGTTTTCATCGTGAGTGCCTTCATCGATAATTGTACCTTGGAAAGTGTCCTCCATATGTAAGAAGTTGATGATCTATTGATCATTGTCAAACACTCTCCAATTGGTGATGTTATCCGGGATCGACGACCTAAACAATAATTCAATCAAAAATGCATTCGGAGAAAGACCTTCTGTAAGAAAAAGTTTAGAAGCGACATTATCCATTAAGTCAGCCTCAAAATTACTTAGTCTAAGAATGGAATTGATGTTAAATGCTAAAAAAAATTGTATCAAACTCCATACCTCTGTTTGGTAACTTCTCAGATGAGGTGACAAGAAATGTATGGAGTTTCTTACCTGCCTGTCCACAATTTTTGAATCACCAAACACCATTAAATTTCTTACATCCATATCCAAATCTTTTTTAAGCCCTTGTAGAAGTTCTTCATATTCGACAGTGTTATTAGTGCACTCAAACTCTAATCGACAAGCAATGAAAGTCTTATTACTTGTGGGGTCGATGAAGTACAGTGACCATATCTGAGCTTCTTCAACATTGTTTGGCACATTTAGCAAGGCTGGTGACTGAGTATAGGTCATGAGTCCAGGTATAGGTCATGAAAAGCAATGTATGGGCCAGTTGGAGAAGGTGGGTGGCCACCGATATCCACCTGGATCAATTTTGGTCATGAAGTTACCGAAGAAAGTGTTCATTCCCTGCATTTCGAATGAATTAGTGGATGCAATAAAAGTTTCATTCAGATCATTCAGATATGTCATGGTATGCTTGAGATAGCGTTCACGGTTTATCCTGATTTTATTTGGTTGTCCATTTTCCATCAACCACAAATGAGTCCAGTCTGTGGAAAAGTAACCATGTAGTTGCTTAGACCAATCTCTGCTTAAAAATAAACCATAGACTTCTGGGATGTCAACAACAATGATGTCAATAATTTGGTGAAACTTAGGATTAGAAGATAACCTAGCCATAACATTCTTAAGTTCATTGATTACCTTAACGTTCGTCCGATCGAGATGAATGATTTTGAGACTAGAAGGTTGAACTTCTGCGTTAATTTTTTGGCAAACAGATAAAGGCATCACATTTGATGATGTGCCAGAGTCCACCATGCAATTATGTACATTTATATTGAAAAATTCAAAAGTTAATAAGAAAGGCGGGACATTTTTATGAGTGTTAACAGTAGAATTCTGTTGATTTTTCGTCACTGTCCCTAAAACAATTTTATCTACATTTGATACAGTTTTTTCAATTAGATCCCTTTTATCCGGAAGTTCGGATGTCATTTTAGTGGGGATCTTTTTGGCTATTTTAGAACTGATTTATGCAGTCTTCTTGCTGCTAGGATCGTTGTTCTTACTTTTTTCTGTGATATTTTGAAGCATTTTCTGTAGAATAAGAGGAAATTTCAAAAGTTTGTAAACAAAAATATTATCCCTCAATTTTTTCAGATCTTCAATCAAGTCATATTCTAAGACTGGGGCTGCTAAACTTTGTTTTATTTTAGCTTGTTTTGACTGTTTTGGAGGCACATTATTACTCATTTTAAAAGATGGTTTTCTTTGTGTTTTGCTTCTCGTGTTGTAACGGTGGACAGTTTCAAAGTTTTCTTGAAAGATACTGTCAGAAAAGTGTTTGAAAATATTGGTAGATGAATCCTCTTCTTCAACTACTTATTCAACTATGTCTTCTGAACTTTCAGGAGGTACATAATTATCATGTGCTTCAAGAATGGTTTGCAAAGCGTACTGCAATATTTTGAAATTGAGACCTTCGATGGTCTGGTTTGGTCGATTGGAAGGAAAAGGCTTTCTGAAAGGGGGTTTAAAACTCCCTTTGCTTGAGGATGCCTCCTCGGATGATCTCGTCAAGTCAATGACTTGATTTGATGGGTTTTGAAAATCTTTCTACAAGCTTTCCAAGTCTAAAGTTTCTGGTTGACCTTTGACTTGGGGAGGTCTCGTAAGGATTTCTATTTTCTTCTTAGAAGATGAAGTTGTTTTAGTTTCACTATTGAGATTGTATTTCAATCTTAATATATCATTTTCAATTTGGCTAGATTCCTCGAAGGCTTCCAACAATGTATATTTTTTAGAGCTTTTAACCCAAATTGCTATATTATTATGTAGAGATTTGGCGTAATATGCAACAATTAGACTCTCAACAGGCATTGAATCTGTGGGAATTCGATTCTTTAACGTAAGGAATCTTTGGTTAAATCTTTTACTTTCTCCTTAGGGTTCATTTTTAGGCTGGAGAGTTCCATAACCAAGACCTCACGAGACTTATCGTCTCCAAATTTCTCTGAGAAACAGGTTTCAAATTTTCCCAAGAGACAATGGTCTGGGGTTGTTGGGCGAAATATCATGTGGATGCATTTCCCTCAAAAGTATAAGGAAAGAGTCTGCATAATACGTCTTCATTCTCTACACTTCGGAGTCTTATGGCCAACATAAACTTCTTTATGTGATCTTCAACAAATTGCTTATAATCCGGATGAAATTTAGGTAACCATTTTTTTGGGTTCTTTGGCAATGGGTGTTGAGGTCCAGGTACAGTCATGACATCTTGATTGAGCCAGGGTCTAGCGGGATTGTTTTGGTTTTTCATGGGTGTAGGTGGTGTCGAAGGCTGAGATGGTGTAGACGAGGAATTTCCTTCATCAGATGACTCTCCTCCTAAAGAGGATGGAGATGAACTAGGTGGGGAAGGTTGGATACTGGATCCTCTAAATCCAAGAGTAGGAGTTCTAAAGGATCTGTAGTATTATCTTCTAAATGATTTAAAAGAAGACCAGTGCCTTCAAGTTGTTCTCCGATGTCCAAGAAATCTAAAGGTTGATTGAGTGGCCTACCAAGTTTCCTGATACGGGCCAAAGCATTGTGTGTCCTTATAAGTGACTAACAAACAATTTCTTGTACGTCGACCCCTTGAGGAGCTAGTGTTACTGGTTCAGCGGGAAACTCAAGATTATCATTTGAGGTAGGTGTTGTTTCAGAAGTAACGTTGTTGTTTGAGGGACTACGTGTTACTACAGGGGAGAAATTATGTGGGGGAGGATTCTTACGAATTCCATGTGCCATCAGTTGCAATCAGGCCCTCCTTCTAGCGCCATTTTTTGGCAGGAGAAATCGACTGACCTTCAACTGGAAGAACAAGTACGGTCCAAGGTTGTCTAAGTAACCCAAGTCGTTTGGTGTAACCAGTTCTGACGAGTTTAATGGATCCGTTAGCCAATCTAAAGTCCTAAAATAAAGAGAAATGGATAACTAACTAATGCTAAAAACTATAATATATATATACATACTATAATATAACTATTGTAAATGTATTTAAGAAAAAAAAGAAAACAAAGAATCTCACTTATGAACAACATTTACAGGTTGCAAAATTTACTGGAAACTTGCAAAATCAATGTAAGAATAATTTCTCTTTAGAAGTAGATAAAGAAAGAACATTTAAATATTTATTGTTTTCTTTTTATAAATCTAAGAAATCTTGCATTAACTAAACTATGAAACACAAATGTACAGATAGTCAAAAGTTAATCTAAACTTTCTGGTTTCACTAAAACATAAATGACAGAAATTAGAAATACAAAGAAGCTAACCCGATGTCAGTTCTTGAGATGTGTCCAAGCCTCTGCATGAATGAAGAACATCCAGTTGTAATGCCTACGAGATAAATCTGCAATATACTTTATACTAAAACTTTTCCGAATAAATTCACAAGATGTATTGGCAGGCAGGAATAGAAAATGAAAAGGGAACACATATTAATCATATGATCTTATGATTTCCAATGATTACATTCAGAAAAATCTGTGTGCAATACATTCACTTCATTATTCAACTTAAATATCAAATAGAAATCTTGATATTCAAATTTAAAAAGCTGATCACAATGTGAATATCTGGAACAACAAATTATGAATGATTTTTATAACATGAATATACTGAAACATAACATATCATCGAGTCTAAAGCTACAAGACATATTAATATACTAGTATTAAATGAAACAAAACATTAATGAAACACATTAACAAAAGACTAAAGCCGAAATGCTAAACATTGTTCCATTAAGTCTTGAGAATTCATTTGTCCACCTTTGGGTCCAGGACAAGATGCCTTTCATTTACAAAATAGAGAGTATTTAAAGAGTTTTTTGAAATCTACACTTCCTATATCCCAAGATAGGATAAGATCTTATAAGATCAAAACATTACAAATATAGAGGGCCTAGAGCCACTCATGATCAAACTGTACCTTCAAAAATTTATAAAAGTTTTCTTTCCATTTTACAAAATAAACAAAAGGAGATACTAATCAACTAGATCGAACATGTTCTGTCCCATAAGATCAATATCAGATATACCATGTTCTGAAAAACAAAATAGGAACAAGTTATATATTTTATTAACAAATAATTACTAAATTTTATATGAAAATGACTTGGCTATAGAATCTCTCAATTTTGTAGCCAGCCTTATATTGGTAAAATAAATCTAAGTTTAATCGATTTGATTCAAAAAATAACCTAAATGTAATAAGAGAGAAAAAACCATTTTACCATTTAAACCAATGACTAACATGGATCAAGACAACTTAGAATTGATAAAAGCCTTTACACTGTCTACATTCTTTATCACAATGTTGCATGTCTTCTTAAGATGCTTGGCTTGTCTCTGTTCATTTTCTTTGAGTTCACAATTTTATTTTATGAGTAATTCATTGTGGTTGGCGAGAGTTTTAATTCTTCCTTGTAGAATGGGGATGTCATTATAGTACCGTTCAATCTAATGCAAGAAGACCTTGCAATGCATGGAAGGAGAGATCTGTCGATGGAGTGTATAGTTGGGTGAAAGAACATCAACACTACCTGTTGTCAGCCCTTGACCGAGCTTAATACCAGTAAACCCCTTTCTATCCTTGAGACATGGTGGGAGATTGTTAACATAGTCATACGGCTGATTAGGATCTGACTTATGACAATCTGGATCTTCTTCTATGAGAAAATCCTCAATTTTAGGATCTGAATCCTCATTGATATTTATTGTATTGATCGATCTCAAATGAGGCTTAGATCGATTACGCAGACTTCTCGAAATGAGTTGACCATCCCTCTTATTTCTAACCCCTAACATTGCTTGCTTCTCTTTTGATTGTTTGCGAGGGTCTTTACTATCAGATTTTACAGTAGGGTTATGGCTAACAATTAAATCATGCTTAGGGGTTTCATTAAACTTAGAACCAACATCATGTTCCCCATACAAAAATTGATCAGGTATTGCCTCTTCACGAGGGTTTTCCTCCAAAAATTATGGCTTGTCACTTGAGAAATCAACATGTTTCTCTATCATAGGCTTATCCAACATCGGGGTTTCTGTAGGAGTGGCTATAAAAATACCGTTTCAGGCTAAGAACCCATCCCAATCATCACCCAGGGTCGTCAAACAATGAACCAACAACATTTTAGTTAAACCATGGTGAAAGAGGCTAGAGTCAAGGCTCTGCTTCTTGTATCTTTTTGACATCTTGTACAGAATCATTAGTAAATAAAACAAAACATTCAGATGGAAACCTATAAAGTGCATACACAACTGCACATGATAAAGAAACACCAGGCCATAATGGCCTTCATAGGTTATAAATTGCTTAAGAGCTGATAAGAGACCATGCCATCTAACCTTAAGTAGAGAAACATGAATACCTTTCTCACAACAATCAATCTTTCTGGAGGTCATGAAAAGATTCCAGGGCACTTCGTTGATTTTCAAGTTCTTAAACCACTTCTAATCGGAGGATGGGAGCCATGTGGCTTCGTTGATAAACCCCTCAGTCACCTCCAACTGAATGTCTCCAACTTTCTCCCTATACCCATCAAATGTTTGGGCGAATTCCTTAGTTGCACGAAGGTTATACCCATCAAAAATTTTAATAAAAGTATCCCAGCTCTATGATTTCAAATCCTCGGTTGCATCATCAAGAGATAGCAATGCTTGAGAGCCATTCGGCTCTATTCGGACAACAAGGCCATTGAGAATATGACCGGACTGTAATACGGGCAACTCAAGCTAACTGTGGGCTTGTATGGCAGAAGTAAGAGGAACAAGTTTGAGCGGATACCATGGAAACAAAACAAGCAAAATACTTTTGCGATCATAGTATAAACATCAAGGTTTTTGGTTTCTGAAGTTCAAGTGCTCATAGTAATGAAATTTTTGAGTACAGAGCATAACACAAAACCTTAACTTGTAACAAAATCCTGTCAATTCAATCTGCAATCCAAAGGTAAAGTACAGGACACGACGTTTGCACATTAATTCCCATGTCATGCAATGACTATGGTCAATTTGCAAAGGGTTCAAATAGATATGTTTACAAATCAAAATACAAATCAACTTTTGGTATTATATCGATATTCAAACAAAATCATAAAGGAAAATCATTCTAGTATTAATATGAAGTAGATGTAAGTCACAATGAACCTTTAAAAACATGTTTTGAATAGGGATATAATATGAAATTAAGTTTCCATGTTTGATTCATGCTTTCAGTCATGAATCAAACATGGAATAAAACAAAAACGCAAATCTTTAAGTGACTATACTAACCCAGTCATCGTCCAAAAAGATTTTTTTTTACAAGACAAGGTGAAGGCAGCTATAGAAAGTATAGTTTCTCGTTTAATCAACTAAATCATGTGGGGCTGCCAACAACTTGTTCATTGATGGCTCATGAAAGAAAAGATGAACTTTGATTCTATCTCCTAGAGCAACTAAACTAATAATAATTAACACTTTGTGGATTAGAAACATTCCATTACAGGTGCATTTAGGGTGAGAGATGGAGGTCTTGATTGTGCATGTGTTAGCAAGGTGTAACCAAATCAATTCTAGAAAATAAAGCTAAGTGTATTGGGACGCTCCATTAAATCTCATGGATGGTGAAATATGGAGAACCAACTGTTCCTGCATTACCACACTTTGCAACAAATTCGAATAGTGAAATAAAAAAATAATAATATGAAATCAAAGTAACAGGTACATGAAATGAAAATCTACACTAGTAATTTACAATGAGCTTGCCAAGCTTGATCAGTGGCCCTTTCTGATGAGAACATGGAAGATTTTAGATCAGCAGATGATAACTTCTAAAAGACACAATATCACTGAATTCAAACTTGCATTAATCTTCAACAAGTAGGTTTACAAAAAGAGTCTTTTCATTTATCGAATCTACATCATAACAATTATTCCCTCTCATGAAGAGAGGGCTCTCTCTTTTATACATGAGATTTGAAAAGAAGATAAGCATCTCATAATTACAGATCCACTTTTCTCTCAACCAATTTCCCATTATTACAAAATATGATCCATTCAAATCCTCACACAAATCTCTCATATATCTTGGATAAGATATGTTTATCAATATCTCCATGATCTTCTCCTTGGAATAGGCTTGAATTATCTCCTCAAATCTTGAAATGGTGGAGGAAGAATTCGAGAAGTCTTTTTGAATTAATCCTTCACATATTCCTACACATGAAAAAGATCACACATTTTTGAGATATATATGAAAACATCTCAATTTTCTAATATTTAATCACAAATTCCCTTTTAATACTAAAATAAATGATTTGGAAAATAATAAGGTTAAACCCATATTTAATTATGAAAATGGTATTAATGAATGGTTTATGGAGTGGTAGAATATGGATAAACGTGAAGAACGGTGAAAGGAAAAGAGGATTAAAATTCGATAATTTCGAGACTCAACATACCCCCCAACTTAACTTGTTGCATGTCCTCATGCTGCCTTGCATAAAAACGTTTCTTCTCAATTTTTGTTTTTCATGATTATATATTTGTTTTAACAATAAAGAGTATGAAAATCCCCCCAACTGATCTTGTGGCATGTTCTCATGCAACCTTGCATGGTTATTCTTTAGGAATTTTGGCTTCTGAATGAAATAATTCGATGATGTGAAATACATAAGTAACAACTGATGTATCTGATGGTTGGTTCTTATGTGACAACCATGAATATAACAATTGTTGGTTATTGTGTTAACAACATTCATTTTTTTTACTTGTTTTCTCACTGTAATAACATTTTAAGCACACATGCATTGGAAATGATAAGCCATCAACGTGCATAAGAAATCCTTTTCTTCATGTTATGAACTATGCCAAGAAAGATCAATAGCTGGAAAAAGTGCAACAAAGTGTAGTTTAGATGAGACATGTTCCCCAACAACGGCGCCAAAATGTTGGTGCAATTATATGCATAATATATTACCAAACATAAATTATCGACCAGGATTCGTAATCAGTAGAGTTGATGCACTATATGTGCTAACAACAGGTAGTTTATCTATGTTTGATGAGTATAGCATAAAGTAGAGACATTTGAAACTTAACACTTTTTTTTCACACTTCAAAGATAATACTCTCCACACATTTCAAAATTCAGAAAGAAAAGCTCATAAACAAACAAAAGCTCTTGCTAAGGTGATGGACCTATTCATTGAAGGCTCATGAAAGAAAAGATGAACTTTGATTCTATCTCCTGGAGCAACTAAACTAACAACAATTAACACTTTGCACATTTTCAACATTCCATTATAGGTGCATGTAGGGTGAGAGATGGAGGTATTGATTGTGCATGTGTTAGCATGGTGTAACCTATTAAATTCCAGAAAAGAAAGCTAAGTGTAGTGGGATGCTCCATTAAATCTCATGTATGATGAAATATGGAGATCCAACTGTTCCTACATTACCACACTTTGCAAAAAAATCGAATAGTGAAATCAAAAGAAAATAATATGAAATCAAAGTAACAGGTACATGAAATGAAAATCTACACTAGTAATTTACAATGAGCTTACCAAGTTGGATCGGTGGCCCTTTCCGATGAGAACATGGAATCTTTTAGATCACTAGATGCTAACTTCTAAAAGACACAAGGTCACTGGATTCAAACTTGCATTAATCTTCAACAACTAGTATTACAAAAAGACTCTTTTCATGAATCCAATCTACATCATAACAATTCTCCCCTCTCATGAAGAAAGGGCACTCTCTTTTATACATGAGAGATTTGAAAATAAGATAAGCATCTCATAATTACATATCCACTTTTCTCTCAACCAATTTCCCATTATTACAAAATATGATCCCTTCATATCCTCACACATATCTCTCATATATCTTGGATAAGATATGTTTATCAATATCTCCATGATCTTCTCCTTGGAATAGGCTTGAATTATCTCCTCAAATATTGAAATGGTGGAGGAAGTATTTGAGAATTCTTTTTGAATTAATCCTTCACATATTCCTACACATGACAAAGCTCACACATTTTTGAGATATATATGAAACATGTCAATTTTCTAATATTCAATCAAAAATTCCCTTTTAATACTAAAATAAATGATTTGGAAAATAATAAGGTTAAACCCATATTTAATTATGAAAATGGTATTAATGAATGGTTTATGGAGTTGATCTGAAAATGATAAAGGCTTGTATTCTTGAAAATATTTGCAAGTTTTAATTAAGTGTTCTTATGCAAAAGGATCAATTTGCAAATACAAATTTTATAGAAATTACACATTCAAGATGCAATAATAACCAGCAAAATACAGTGAACAGTAAACACATAACACAACAAATGATAAAGGAGTTCACCCCTCTCTTGGGCTACATCTCCTGGTCCAGTGTCCAATGGATATTTTATATTATTTTCTCAAAGTGCTAAAATATGTTCTTTACAATTCTCAAAATTCCAAATAGATGGCTCCAATGGCTTCAGAACGTCCAAAAACCCCTAGCTGGGTTTTTTCGGCACCTGATTTGGCCAAAATTTGAAGAAGATAGGCTTCCTGGAAGTTCCACTTCAAACTTGTTGTCTCTAGATCGCCAAAATGCACCTCTGTGTGTCTAACCTAGCCTCTCCGCTCATTTCCGTGCTAAAACCTAGCACCAGGCACATAACCGAAAAACCACGCTCAACTTTAGAACGGTTAGGGAACCTAGCCCCCTAACCACAAGCCGTTGGGCATATGGATCATATGACCGCACATAAATGGGCTAAAATCCAAGTCATATGGTTAAGCGCCATGTGTCCAGGCGTGCGGGCTTTTAAATCATTTGAAACACCCGTGTGTA